>APFE030981007.1:68965-217478 GCA_000404065.3 Pinus taeda
GCTTGATTTTTCATTATGTTCCTTTCAATGTTACAATACATATTTATACATGCTGAAGCATCCAATACCATGGACCAAAAACCATCGCATCCAAAACCATGGACCAAAAACCATCGCGTCAAAAAAACATGTGCGAAAATCATGCACAAAACCATAGGTGGGTCTACCCAACCTAACATAGGGTCCAAAACCAAAATTTTCCAGGGTGCTACCCCAGACCCCATAAAGTGGGGTTACGGGTACCCCTCAAACCCCCTATTAACTATGTGGAAAGAATATAACACAACCCAACAAAGAAAAACTTCATGGTTTGTTACAAAAGTCAGAGGAAATGATCACAATGAAAGTGGAGTGTTTAGAGCACCAGAACACATCTGTTTTGCAAGAGAAAAGTAATGACATTCATGAACAAACCTGTCACAAAATAGATGACATATTCGTACAGCCATACATGATGGAGCAGCCTCCTAATATACTATATGAATATAACAGCTTCTCTTCTTTCAACTGCTTGCCAAAATACGATGAGTATGATGATGATTATGAGCCTAATGACCAAATCAGCCTTGCAGAAGAGTCAAAGCTTATTTTGGCAGAAAGCACAGTTCAGGATCAGCAGCCTAAAATCAATGATCAACGTGCCTATCTCAGCTATGAAGTAAAGGAGGAAAGCACAGAAAATTTTGATTTCAGCGAAGGAACTTTACCTCTCTGTGTGGATTCTTTTCAATTTATTAAGGAGAACTATCATGCAGTTAATAAGCAAGTATCAGCAAGTGTTGATATTGATCATCTGGAGGATGCCCAAATCATTGTTCAAAATATATTGCCTCTAGTTTTGCAGCCCCAAAGAGCCATCCAATATCAGATTGAGGAAGATTCGAAAGCAGCTGTTTGTGACCAAGTGATCCAAGTGGATCCCCTGTCTCTTTGTTTTCAGCCATCTGAGTTTTTCAAAGAAGAAGAGGAGCAACCTACGCAGATCAGTCAAGGGCCATATGAGCCTGTTTGTAATAAATTGAAAATATCAATTCATGTTTTATATGATTCATGTGCTGACAGGGTGTATGATGAAGTAAAGAAGTGATCTTCTCCATAAGTAGGCTGTGTGCCTCAATATCAAAATGTTGATGATATCTAGTTTCCAAGGCATGATAGTGATCCCAAACTTTTGTACAGTTCTTCAATTCATCCCAGCAATTGTATATATATGTTGCGGGACCCTTTTGTACAGTTTCTTGTTTCAACAAAGAAGGTCAACAGTTTTCTGATCTTCTCAAAAGCTAACAAAGTTATATCTGATGGAAAGATCTCTATTTTTACCACTAGCAAGCACAAACAACAAAGCTCATCGATGTTTATAATGCTTAAATGGTTGCACTGACTATTTGATTTCACCTAACAGAAAAGTAGGTGCTGATTAGAGTAGGTAGGTAGGATTTCAGTTTTCTATTTGAATAGCAAGCTTGCTGCAGTTGAAGCCCGAAGTGAAGGCCCTAAGCTCTTCAAGTCTGGTGTCATGTTCATAAATAAAGTAGCCAGTAAAGGGAAGTTTTCAGAGTACAACAACAACTAAATATTAAGGCATTCTGACCTGCTATTCTTGACTTTTCACAAGGAAAATCCATCCCTAAGTGGAGCAACTGTTAGCCTCCTGCTCATAGCAGGTATTCATCTTTCATGATCGACATTTCTACATACCAAATATGTCATACTATGCATGCTGCAAAGTTCCATATTTGCTACTAAGGCCAAAGAAGTGTCCATGAGAGTGTGCTAGTCTAAGTGCCTCTGCTGTATTCCAATTTTGATGGGTTATTCCATTTTTGAAGAATTTTCAGTTAAAGGGAGGTCCAAACAGCTTAATCTTTGTCTCCCTAGGTTTCAATTTCCTGTTATAGAATATAGAGAATCATTATCTGTGCAAACAGCTTAATCTTGGTAGATTCTTAGATAGGTAGAGAAACAAGGGTGCTCAACAGCCTAATCTGAGCCCCTGGATGAAATAAGTATAGCTGTAGATAGGAGGACAGTAAAAAAAGAAAAAGTTGAAAAACTGGGTTTGCTAGTTCAAGTGCACCCAAACCAAAAGAAGAAAAAATGCTAGGTAAAGAAGGCTAGGTAAGTAGTTTTGTGGTTGCAGAAATCAAGATATGTGATCCATTTCATGTTTTCAAGTGTTATATTTATCCAGATCACAGTTTTGAGGCACTTTTTCATTTTTATCAAATCTAGCAAGGCATCTCTAACTCCCCCTTCTTCTTATTTCCCAAATCACTCACTAACATCCCCTTCAGGACCTTGGCATCTACCCAAAAATCCCATTTTCACTCCATTCTTGTTAAAAACCAAGTTGACATCTGAGTTGACTTAGTGAAAAGAAGCAACATTTCTTGTGTAAAATTAATCTTTACACAATCCATTCATTTCCCTATGCTTAAGTTTCCATTCTATAAACTTAGCATACATCCCCTCCTTTGCATTCTAAAGACCTCATATTAACATCTAACTCTATTATCTAGCTCCCTAAATCATTTCCCCTACCCCTATTCTACAAGAAATTATATAAATCCCCAAAAAACACTAAATATTCCTCCCCATGGCAACTATAGCCAAGTACTAAAAGTTGGGAAACCTTAGGTCCATTTGGGACCCATTGTTAGCCCCTCCGCGTTCATTTCCCTTAGGATTTATTTAACACCATGTTAAATAAATAACTATTTTCAACCATCCTTTGCGCACATTTTATTGGGGTTTTATTAATATTTGATTGATAAAATAACCAAATCCCGAGCGCATATTACACCCATAACCTAAGGTTTTAACCACCCGAAGCTGCAAATAATTAACGATTATCGGGCACACTTTTCCACTAAACCCTGATCATGTTGCCCTCCCGTCCACCGTAGGATCGACCCTCCTAGATCCGACGAACATAATGAATATCGGGTGCCCTTTCATAGCGGTACGATAGTACCCGATGGTCGACAGTTTCGCCATCGTACACCGGGACAGCTGTCGGCCTCCTATTGCATCGGGCCACCCCTGACACATACCACTCCCATACCGAAAGCAGTCTGACGCAAACTGCTTACCGCCCTCCCTGCTTGCCTACGTCACCGCATGACGATGCTGCCACGTTGCCTGCCACTGTGCTGTACCTGCGCCACGTCACCCACTGACATCATCACCCTGACACCGTGTCATGATGACGTCATCATCCATGTCACCCCGCCACGTCACCTTGTTGACGTCATCTGCCGTACTGGGTCCCACCGCTGACGTCAAGCTGACATCACCACCAAAAAAAAGCGCGAAAGGAGAAATCACTGCTTAGGAAGCCCAGAATGAAAATCAGGGGCAGTTTTTGATGCGTGATTAGTGCTAATCGAGCATCGCGAAGAAAAAATGGCCAAAATCGAAAGCCTCAGTCCAGCGCATGGTTTATAGTAGCTATTTTGCCCGAAAGAAACAGAAAGGGGTGAATTGTCCAGTTAAAGAGTATCAGAACAAAGTTAAAGGCCATTAAAGCCGAATCATATCAGAGTTAATAAGAATCACAACCTTCTAAGAGCAGCATAACTGACTAAGAGGTGCAGATAAGAGATTGTTGGCGCAGTGATTACAGATTGGACAACAAAGCTACCAAAGGATGCCACATAGCCTCATTTTTTGAAACAGATGCCCCCAACGCAGCATTAGATAGATATTTTTTACATTACTTGCAAGAGAAGTTAGGTTAATTGTAGTTATTTCCTTAGATCTTCTATCAAATCTATTTTGAAGATATTTTGCCTATAAATAGAGCCCTGAACAATGTAATAAGGTTGTTGTTGGTTGGTTGATAATATCTTCTTTATGAACTGTGTTGTAACATATTAGACTGTACTAATACAAATGGAGGTTGAAGTTCAATGTGTTTGAATGATCTGAAGGTGGATTGGATGTTCTGGGACTTGCTACAGAATTCCCGTGTCATGCTATGGAACAATAAGTTATACTAAACTGTGTCTTATGTTTTCCATTTTGTAAATCTCATCTATGTTTCATGATCTTGGTAACAGAGAAGAAGAATAGCATAGGATTTGTATGAATGCACCTTATGTTCAATCTCTGTTATTAATTATGTTTTCTTTAGGACTAGTCATGAATATGAATTCTTAACTGCTCATGTTCGCACTAGTTCTCTCATTCTGAATACTGTTTAGGAATTCTTAATTGCTCCTGCATAATATTCATCCATTTTCCCTCTGTTAGTATAGTGAGAGATTCTTGATTTCCTTTCATTCCCTGACTTCATTCCATCATTACCAGATTTGAAAGTTGTTCCTAGCCTGCCTATCATACTCTGTGATACTACCTTTTCACCAAGAAACCCTTTCAATAATTATACTTGCAGTGACTCCATTGCCCAATGAAAAAAACAGTTATACAATTGCATCCCAGTTCTATCTGAGATCACCATCCAACAAACTTAAAACCAAACCCTGTTCATCATAGCTAGCCTAAAAATATTTCAAAACAAAGGTAAATTACAAAGAGAGAGCCCTCTCTGGTTACAGGTAGGCTAGGACCTGCAGCTAAAAGCTTGGTTTGTGGTTACCTTGTCCGTATTCCCTTAGGAGTCAAAGGGAACAACCTGAGTGATAACAGATGTTATGACATAGAGATCAAGTATCTATCAATCATTATTTAGACCAGCAACCATGTTCTCCCTCTGCACCTATTCCACCTGAAATCAAAACAACTGTGAAATTGAACTAAGATCTTCTAAGATAATGCCAACAATGCATATGCTCCCCCTGTACCTGTGCCATATGATCTTTGTTAGACCCATTACAAACTCTTTTCATCCTGAGTCTAGCCCCACTTCTTTTCTTCAAACTAGAACATATGTGACTGTACCCACAGAGACCTGCATATGTACATGGATTACCCACCTGAAACTCACGAATAACCATTAATCTCTGAAAACAGACAAGATTCAATAGCAAGATGATGCATCAACTTTCCCCAGCTTCTGTCTGAAGTATTCAGATGTCTCCCTAGGCAATGGTTTGGTGAGTATATCAACAACTTGTTCCTTAGATGGAACATACTGCAACTTGACCTTTTGTTCAAGCACTTGTTCTTGGAGAAAATTATACTTGATCAGTATGTGCTTGGTGTTTGAATGCATGACAAGATTCTTTGAAATATTGATTGCACTTGTATTATCACAAAAAATGGAGATAGGTGGAGTACAAGTGATTTGAAGATTTTGCAATCTTTGCATCATCCAAAGGAGTTGTGTGCAACAAGATGTCGCAACTACATATTCTGCTTCAGCTGTAGATAACGCAATAAAGCTTTGCTTCTTGTTGAACTAGGATACTAATCTAGGACCCATGAAGAATGCACCAACACTAGTGCTTTTCCTATCATCCACGCTTCCTCCCCAATCTACATCTGTATAAGCATGAAGTGTCAGATCTGTATCTCTAGGATACTGAAAACCATAGTTTTGAGTCCCTTGAAGATACTTGAAAATTCTCTTAATGACCTCAATATGAGTTTCCTTTAGATTTGCCTGAAACCTTCCAACTATCCCTACTGCATGCATAATATCTAGTCGGGTACCTGTTAGATAGAGCAGAATACCAATCATGGATCTATAGGTTGGTTGATGTACTATTGCAAATTCATCATTGCACTGTGGCTGCATCTTGTCACCATAGGGGTACATACTGGTTTCGTATCCTCCATCCCATATTTCTTCAAGATCTACTTTAGATATTTGGTTTGTGATAGAAAAATTCCATCTTTGTTTTGTTGGACTTGTAAACCAAGAAAATATGTGAGCTCACCAAGAATGGACATTTCAAACTCTTTCTACATCACTAAGGCAAAATTTTGACTCATATCTTCTTCATTGCTACCAAAGTTGATATCATCAACATACACAACAAGTATCAACAACTTATCATTATCAACTTTTATATATAGATTGCTATCAGTTGATCCTTATATAAAACCTTGTTGATGGAGGTACTTATCCAACCGATAATACCACGCTCTTGGAGCCTGTTTAAGACCATAGAGAGCCTTTTTAAGTCTGCATACAAGTTTTGGATCATTTACAAGAATAAACCCATCTGGTTGTTCAATATATACTTCCTCATTTAAGTCTCCATTCAGAAAGGCAGATTTCATGTCCATCTCAAATAGTTTGGACTTTTGAAAGTTAGAGAGAGCAAGGAATATTCTTATAGCCTCAAGTCTGGAAACTGGAGTAAAAGTTTCTTCAAATTCTATGCCTTCTTGTTGTGCATATCCTTTACAAACAAGTCTTGCCTTGTTTCTAACCACATCCCCATTTTCATTCAGCTTATTTTTGAAAATCCATTTTGTCCCTATGACATTCTTATCTTTTGGTCTAGGAACCAAATTCCAAGTGTTATTCTTTTCAATCTACTCGAGTTCTTCCTCCATGGCCTTGACCCCTCATTCATCTTTGCAAGCCCCTCTTACATTTTGTGGTTCATTGGAGGAGAGCAATGTTAGATAGCTTGAAGCTTCTGAAATGGTTCTTCTTGTTTGAACACCTGCCTCTTTCTGTCCCAGAATTTGAGATTCTGGATGATTCTTCTAAATGTATCTGGATGGAGTTTTTTATTCTATCCTTATCTGTTCTTCTGGTGCCTCATGTGTTTCTTCTTTGTCATGAATCTGATTTCATGTTGATAGATAGTCTTCGCCATCTTCGAAATCTTTAGATTTTACCTGCCTAGGAGTGTTTCCTTCTTCATCAACCACTACATCAATGCTTTCAACAATTTTACCAAGTCTTTTATTGTAACATTTGTAGGCTTTTCTATGGGGAGAGTAGCCAAGTAAAATTCCTTCATCTGCTCTAGGTACAAACTTCCCTAGATTTTCATCAGTCCTTTTAATGTAGCATTTGCTTCCAAAAATTTTGAAGTATTTTACCGTTGGGAGTCTTACCATACCAAAGTTCATGAGGAGTCTGAGTGTTGTTTACCCGGACGTTTGTCTTGTTGAGAATAGTAACAACGGCAAATGCAGCTTCACCCCAGAAGGTTGTGGGAGTTCAAGACTCATCAAGCATAGCATGAGCCATTTGTTGTACCGTTATGTTCATCCTTTCCACTACTCCATTTTGCTGAAGAGTCCTTGCAGCAAAGAATTCCCTTTTTATTCCATGTTCTTCACAAAAATCGAAAAACTAATCTGAGGTAAATTCCCCTCCTCGATTCGTTTTCAACCAAAGCTTTGAATGACTTGAACTTTTCGAAAGCTTCATCTTTATACTTCATGAGTCCTATCCAACACATCCTTGAAAAGTTGTCAATGAACAATATGAAATACTCTTCTCCTCGAGGTGACCTCTTCCTAGTTGGACCACATATATCAGTGTGGACCAGTTCAAGTGGCCTGCTAGCTGATCCTTCCTTCTCAGGGAAATTAGTTCTGGTTTGCTTACCAAATTGACATGATTTGCATATTGTATTGTCTATAATTCTGATGTCAGGAAGATCACAAACCGCCTGATATTTTCATGCTTTCCTTATCTGAGAGAAGCTAGGATGCCCCAATCTTCTGTGCCATAGCCAGTGTTCATAATTCTTGCTTAGATAGCATTGTTGTTCTCCTTCTTTGAATATGTATAAATTATTTGGAGTTCTTATGCCTTTGATCATTGTTTTTCCTGTGTCAAGCTCACAGACAATACATCCATTTGATAGAAATATTACCTCAGTTCCTTGATCACACATTTCAATGACACTCAATAGATTTTGCTTTAAGCCATCAACATACATAACATTTCCAGCTGTGACCTTCTTTTTCAAACGAGCAAAACCGTTACCTTTTATGAATGCAGGGTTGTCATTTCCAAATGAAACCTTCTTTTCCCTTTCTAAGGTAGTATATGTCTGAAGTTTCTCTTTATCACCTGTCATATGTTTCGAGCATCCACTGTCAATGTACCATTGATTTTCTTGTCCTTCCGCAGGTAATGCTATCCCACATCTTTCTAGTTGCGGTTCTTTCTTTTTCCATGTTTTGGAACTCAATGAAGTTGGCTCCTTCTGACTTGTTTTGCGAAACCTGCTTCTACATTCAAAGTCTTCATGACCAAAATTGTTATAGATTGAACATTCTATTTCATTTTCAAGAGAAGAGAAATTATTGTAGGTTATTTTCATGATTCCTGTCATACTCCTTTGTTTTTGAGGTTCCCTACTCATGATGGTATTATATGCAACACATTGAGCAGCTTTATGACCAAAGTTATGACAAGAGAAACATTGGCCATCGAAGAAATTCCTGCGATTATCAAATCTACCAACCATATGACTGTAGTTTCCATTGACATCCATTCTTGAGCCACAATGATTTACTTGTGGTTGATTGAAGCTTTTTTTCATCCATGAAGAAGATTGCCCCCGATTTGCTTGGTAATTTGCATTATGCTTTTGTTGTCAATTGTCAACTTGTTCACTTCTCCTTGTTGCATCAAGATAACTTTTGGAGGTGGATGGCTTCTGCGCTTGCTTCTGAGCTTGAGATGCTTCTTTGGAATATCTGAGACCTGTCTTGATTAGAGGAGAATGTTGCACTTTGACAATCTCATCTAAAGTTTCAGATCCTTTAGCAAATATGAGGTTAAGGGCTTTTGTTTTCTCAATTTCTTTTCTAATCCCACAATTTCACATTCTAACTCTTCATTGTGTTTATCTTTTTCAGCAAGTTGGAATGTTAGAGTATCTATAATCATATTCTTTTCCTCTAAACAAACTTTAAGTTTAGATATTTCTTCATAAAGACCTTCTTCATTTATAGCATCCAAGAAATCATCATTTTCAAAAGCCATCAAAAGTCTATTATCATTACCTTGTTCATCTTCATCACTATTTGACAATCCATCACTATCTTCATACATGTAATAGCTCTTCTTATTTACATTATGTTTCCTATTCCATCTAATAGGTTCCTTACCTTTGTCTAGTTTATCTTTATGAGGAAATTTTGCAGCATAATGATCGACTCTTCCACAAGCAAATCATTTGAAAGGTATCTTACCTATGAATCTTCCAGTTCCCCGTTGAAGGTTCTTGACAAAATTTAATTCTTCCTCTTCTTCTGACATATGTCCTGACTCATAGTAATCTCCTTTTCCTGAAGCCTTGAATGCAGCTTCTCTCCTGTTTGATGGTCCTCCTTTTCTCATTTCATAAGCAATTAGAATTCTGTGTAGCTGTGACATGGTAAGGTTCTGTAGATTATGCTTTTCTTCTATGGCAGAAACTTTTGAGTGAAACTTGGGAGACAAAGATCTTAGAACTTTTTCAACCACAATAACTTCTTTTATTTCTTCACCCAAGTTTTTTATACAATTTACGATCTCATCTATACATAGGAAATAACTAGCCACACTTTCATCATTATGCATTCTGAGACTTTCATATTGAATTCTAAGATTTTGTAATTTTGCTCGTTTTACCTGTTCATCTCCTTCATACTGATACCGATGACCAACATATTTAGATGACTTCATAACAATAAACCTGTTGAGATCGAACTAGGTAAAATTCTAAATATTAATGATAGTCTAGATAATGATCAGAAATAAAATCTCATACAGTTCTTGCAGAAATATAAAGGGGCTCTTTCTTGGGATTATCATGATATGAAAGGAATAGACCCAGAGCTATGTACACACCATACATATACTGAGAAGGATGCTCGACCCATCCGGTAGCCTCAATGGAGATTGAATCCACATCTCAAGGATATTGTGAAAGATGAATTACATAAGCTACTAGATGTAAACTTCATTTATCCTCTCTCAGATAGTAAGTGGGTCTCTCCATTGGTAGTTGTCCCTAAGAAAAATGGGAAGTGGTGTATATGTGTAGACTACTGGGATTTGAGCAAGGCAACATAGAAATATCACTTCCCCCTCCCATTCATTGACTAGGTCCTTGATACTTTGGCAGGGAAGCAATTATTTTCCTTTTTAGATGGTTTCAATGGCTATAATCAGATTCAGATCGCCCTTGAATACCAGGACAAAACAACCTTTACCTGTCCCTGGGGCACATTCACATATAGAGTATTACCATTTGGCTTGTGTAATGCCCTAGCTACATTCCAGAGAGCTATACTCAACATCTTTTCTGATTTAATAAATGAAGGATTTGAGGTGTATATGGATGACTTTACTGCATATGGGGATGAGTTCGACCAAGCATTGCAAACATTAGAAAAAGTCTTAGAACAATGCATTGCTCCCAGTTTATGTTTGAGCAATGTTAAGTGTCACATGATGATGACTGAGGGCATAATCTTGGGACATTATATCTCTGTAGTAGGAATACAGATAGATCTAGCAAAAATTCAGGTAATTGTTTTACTGCCTACCCCCTGCACTCAGAAAAAAGTACATAGCTTCTTGGGATATGCAGGCTATTATTGTAGGTTTATTAAAAAAATTTCACAAATTGTTGTGCCTCTATATGCTTTAACTAGAAATGTTGATTTCAGTTGTTCTTGACAAATGTGACACAACTTTTACAGGTTTGAAGAAACTAGTCTCAACGACACTAGTATTACATGGACCAAACTGGGAGTTGCATTTTAACATATCCACGGACGCATTAGATGTAGCTATAGGCACTGTTCTTGGTGAGGAGGAGGACAAGAAACATTATTCCATATATTATATTAGAAAAATATCACTTTGGAGAGCTTAATTATACAGTAACAGAAAAATAATTCTTATTTGTTATCAATGCAATAAACAAATTTAGACACTATATAACTAGCTACCAAGTCTTTCTTTACATTGATCACTCTGCATTTGATATCTAGCTAATAAACCTATCACAAATGGTCGAGTAACGCAGTGGCTATTGCTTTTGAAGGAGTTCGATATTACTATCACGAATCTTGAAGGTGAATGATCCATTGGCAGTAAACGACCAATTTATGGATGAACATCTATTTTTTGTGGCAGTCAAGACACCATGGTATGTAGATGTGGAAAATTATCTAGCAGTCTGGAAGATACCTAGGCATTTGATGGAAAGAGAAAGGAAGTTTATTATTTAGAGCAATGCCTGATTCTCTTGGATAGGTGGATATCTTTTTCACATAGGGGTTAACATGTGTATATACAGATGCATCCATGAGGATGATATTTATGAGATCTTAAAGGCTTGCCATTACAAGCCCTACAGGGACATTTTTCACATCGAAGGACAGGGCATAAGGTTTTATAGATGGGCTATTATTTTCCCACTATTTTTAAGGATGCTAAGAAACATGCCCAAGCTTGTGATAGCTGCCAAAGGATGGGTAGGCCTGGCCAATTTGATGAAATGCCTCTTCAGCCTCAACTAGTCATAGAACCCTTCGAGTGATGGGAATTACACTTCATTGGCCAATTCCATCTTCCATCTAATTAGAAGGCCTACATACTGGTTTCCATGGATTATGTCACGAAATGGGTTGAAACAATAGATTTACCAAGAGCCATAGAGGAAGCTATGATTAACTTTCTTTTTGGATTGTTTATGTGGTATCGATTACCACGAGAAGTGATCATAAATGGGGCAGGGCAATTTTTACGACACAATATTACTGCCACTCTTAGAAATCATCATATTACGCACAGGATCAATTCCCCGTATCACCCACAAGCAAAAGGGAAGGTTGAAAGCGCTTTTGTGGCTTTTGTTTCGTTGTTGAAATGATTGAACGATTGTTGCTCAATCGATTGAACAACACTTTTGTGGTTTTTGTGTCATTTTTCAAACGATTGAAAGATTGTTATTCAATCGATTGAACAACACTTTTGCGGTTCTTGATTCCCTATTTAATCAATTGAACAACACTTTTATGTTTGCTTTTTTGTTGTTCAAACAATTGAATGATTGTTGTTCAAACGATTGAACAACACCTTTACGATTGCGAGTTTTTTTTGCTATTCAAACAATTGAACGGTTGGTGTTCAATCAATTTAACAATACTTTTATGTTTGCATTTTTGTTGTTCAAACTATTGAATGATTGTTGTTCAATCGATTGAACAACAATTTTATGTTTGCATTTTTGATGTTCAAACGATTGAACAATTGCTATTCAGTCGATTGAACAACACTTTTGTGTTTGCATTTTCGCTATTCAAACGATTGAACGATTGTTGTTCAATTGATTGAACAACACTTTTGTTTGTGATTTTTGTTGTTCAAAGGATTGAACGATTGCTTTTCAAATGATTGAATGATTGTTTTTCAATCAATTAAACAACACTTTTACGATTGTAATTTTTGTTGTTCAAATGGTTGAACAACAATTTTGTGTGTTGTTTTATTCTTTTCTTTTTAAT
Organism: Pinus taeda; assembly: GCA_000404065.3. Classification (NCBI taxonomy): domain Eukaryota; kingdom Viridiplantae; phylum Streptophyta; class Pinopsida; order Pinales; family Pinaceae; genus Pinus; species Pinus taeda. Next base: position 81,359 of record APFE030981007.1, read on the forward strand.
TTATGTTGTTCAATCAATTGAACAATTGCTGTTCAATCCATTGAATAACAATTTTTGTCTTTTTAATAGTATAAATTGTGAATTTTTTTATTGGTCATTATGCCAACTTTTTTTTTCCTTTGTATTGTGAATAAACACCATTTTAATGGATTTGTGCCTGATATAAGAAAAAATAGTCATGACAATACCATTTTGACCTATGAAGTGTTTTCATGGTTATCTTTATTCAAAAGATGATATGGTGTATCTTTATAATGACTGACTAAACATATCTTCTTTCGACACATCATAAAATGATCCATTGTTTTCAAACCATGCTAGATTATGTTTATACTTTGATAAGGATAAATATCATTGACATGATGATATGCGGATAAGATTATAAACTTTCATTGGCATCTTCTTACTTTTTACACCATCCTTGACTCTTAAGGAGCAAATGATCCTCCCTCTTTTCACAAATAAAATTTTCAATAGAAAAATGTACATAGTGAGATGTGAAGATGAATCAAACATTGTGTTAAAAAGGATAGGGGGTCTAATCTCGAGCCAACCTACCATGTTCATAAGGATATATTGAGTGGCTACCAAACCAAGGTAATGACCTTCTTAATGCTTAAAACTGTCAGAAGGGCAAGGGGTCCCATCACGAGCTAGCCTGATCACTTTGTTCTATCCTGGTGAATGGCACTATGGTCATGTAGTCACCATGCCAACATAGTGGTATCTTTATGACAAGAAAAGGAAAACCATCTACATACTAAAAGGAGGACTCTGGCTCATTTGTGGGATTAAAAGGCAACCCTATCGAGGCTATGAACGCTTGCTGGCAGTAACGGCTCTATTTATGGTATTGAAGTATCATCTTATGCTGCCAAATGTTCTCTAAGATCGTATCACCTATGGATTTGTTTCTAAAGGGAGTTCTCCATTTGAACAACACTCTTACAAGCTGATTTGCATGGTAACTTATGTAAGATATTTGTTATATTCTAATTTCCTAATCATTTTACGACATTCATTAATATATACCACCGATTATGCCTTTGCTATTAATACCACTTACAATGATAATATTTTGACATAATGCATTAAAATATCTGTTTTAATTTCTTTTCATGCATTTCACATCTGATGACATGTATTTCTTTAATTTCTTTACCAATTAGCATGCAGTTTTTGGGATTGGTTGTCGACATTTATGTATTGTTAATGATTTTGCTTGCTTTTCACACGCTGAAAGGACGTGGACACCCTTTTCTCATCAAAGGGGGGATGGCATGTGTATGCACACCATGTGTGACAATTGTGGATAATTATGTGATAATCATTTGAATTAACTTCCGGGTAAGGACTGCATGATGATTATGAATGCGTAGTAATTAGCAAGTATTTATGATTAGGGAAAGGAGGGAAACCATTATGGCTAGCATGCAGACCACAAATCATAACCAACAAACCACATGCATATTCCATGCATGCCAAAACTAGTGAGGAAAAACATACATGCAACTCAGTCCCTACAAGAAAAATTCATTGTCGCTATTGATCCCGATGTCCTATTGCACCTTCGTGCTCTTTGTTTTCCTTCTTGCTCCAAAATCCAAGTATGGCACACCCTCCAAGAGTGATCCAAGAAAAATATTAGTATTGAAGAGTATTAGAGAGAGATAATAGAAGAGAGCTACACCAAAACTGAATTGACTAAGCTTACCCATTGATCCTCATAAACACTTTTATTAATGAGGCCTCTATTTTCTTCAATTTTCCATTATTTTATTTAATTTTCCTCCTCACATGAGACTTGTGACCTTTAACCTCCCTTTTCTCCTAATTTCCATTATTTTCACAAATAAAATGCCAGTTAATGCATCATGCCTTTCCAAAGCCTTTTCCATTTCTTTTTCAATTTTCCTCTAGTGATAATAAACTATGTGAACACCCACTATGATGTTTTTCCCATCATTCATCTTGGTATATGTGTCCCAACAACCATGGTCTTATATATATTTTACATGAGTTTTTAACCAAGGTTATTACAGAACCCTCCCCCTTGGGGGAACACCGTCCTCAGTGTTCACTGACACCTATAACCATAAGACTACTTAAAGCAAAACATACTACCCATGGAGATTTATAACATAGCTTGTTATAGTATTTTTAATGACCATCTGCCAAAACATGACAAACATATCATTTAATGGATCTTTATAACAAAGTTCATTACGATATCTATAATAATAACGAAATATACACACATACACATTTGCTTCAACCAACAAATAACCATACTATCTATGGAGCTTTATAAACCATCTCAATACATTATTTACAATAATATACACATACACATATGCACATTTTCTCAACTAGTAAATAAAAGGATATGATTCTTGCAGCACAAGGGAATCTAGAGGCTCACACCTCCACCCTCAAAGCAATACTAGGATTCAATTCCTTCCAAGGAAGTCCAAAATCCATTGCGAGGTCAACTCTACATCCAATGTCCAAAATCATAATGATGCACCACTTGTCCTCTTAGTGAACAGTTGTTGGCTAATTATTCTAGGGCACACACCCAATGTGCATCTGATTCCATTTGGCAATGCTAATGACCAAAAATATTCCATGCTTGGCCTTCCCTTCTCTATTACATAGTCCCTTGGGAAATCTGGTCAACCCCCTTTGATGTAGTCACACACCTTCCAAGTTTCACTAGCATCCCGATTTCAGGTAGTCCATCCCTTGGAAAGGCTTCCTCACATTGAAACATACAAAAACCGAGGCATATTATTCCTCAAAACATCATACCAGTCATATCATGCTCATGGAAATCAATGGAAACTATTGGGTACCAATGTCCCATAATGGCTCTGCTCCTGAATAATTTACCATCATACTGCCGCATTTTCCAATTCCTTTTATTGTTGCAAATTCTTGTAGTTGATTTCAACCACCCAACCGGGCATGCTCATGCATTCTGGTACCAAGCACATAATTTCCATTAGATTTAAAATAAATTGAAATAAATTCAAATCATACCTCATTGGTAGCTTGTCAATAAGGTACACTTTCAATTCTCTTTACTTCCATTGTTACAATGATTCAAACTAGCGTCTTTGACAAAATCATCATGTATAAGCATATCACATCAGGTTAGCTCAAAACAGAACCATCATAGATCAAAATCATAAATCACATGTAACGATCATAGACAAGAATCATAGATCACATGTAATCATCGTAGACCAGAATCATAAATCTCATGCGTAATAAAACTGAAATAAAATATTGATACTTATCCTTCAATCAATCCTTAGATTCTAGCTTTGTCCTAATTTTGTATGCACATCAATTGGTTTCCACACCCGACAAACACCCAGTGCCTTCTATTCAACCATATGTGCATACACATAGTGGGCATCACACACATACAACCACACGTGATATACAACACCATGAAATACATGCATCTACACCTGAAATACAACACATACCCCTACACCCAATGTACAACACCACAGAATACATACATACAATTACACCCGTGTACAACACAATACATAGATCTATACCTAGTAAAGAACCACACACAATACATACACATACACAAAGTACAACATAATGAGCACACATGTCATGATACCATGACTACACAATGCACATACATAGTACCACATGCCCACAACACAACATGTATGACATGCACACAATACCACATGTACACTAGTACTAAATGCACAACATCTACAAAGTACAGCCTATACAAAGCACCACCTACACAACGTTTGCACAACATCACATGTACATGGCACCACTTGCACAATGTGTACACAACGCCACATGTACATCGTACCAGCTATACAATGTGTAGATAATACCACATGTACATAGTGCCACATGCACGACATGTATAGGACACCACATGTACATAGTATCACATGCATGACATGTACACAACACCACATGTAAAACTTGTACATGACACCACATGCCTACAACACCACTTGTACAATCACGCACACAACACCTTATGTACATAACACTACGTATAGAACATGTACATATCACACTATGTACACAACACTACGTATACAACATGTGCACAAAACCATATGCACATAACACCGCATATCCATCATGCACGTAGTAAAATATGTACACAACATCACACACCCTACATGTACATAACACCATCTATACCCAACATTGCATATGTAATATTCACACAACACTATCTATACCAACATCTGTACATAACATTGCATAAAAAACATGTACACACACTATATATACACAACACCATATGTGCACAACATCACAGACACAACATGTACAACATATACAACATATGCACAACAATAGTACCACACATCCAAAACCGCATTGTCTCTACCAAGCAACCTTGCTTCCAGTGTCTCTTTGTTATCCATGCTTATCCTAGAATGTTGAAAAGAACATTGTTTCATTTCGATGATGTATACTTCAGTGTTACCTGTCATAGAATAAACATATGCATAATACAAGCATACAATATCGATTCATATCCATGTGATATTGATCTCATATATTCATCATGACTAGTCTTCCCACTTGATTCACATAAGACCAGGAACCTCTTCATGTCACTCACCTGCATAAGCAATCATTCCTCCATAAGAATGATCCTTGACAACCCTACTAGATAGTGACATACATATATAAATACATATACATAAACATTAGCAAAAAGCAATCATGATCCATGATGAACCTGGAAGACATGACATACATACATATGTACATGTATACATATATAAACATCCACATAATCATGATCACAACATAATTACCAGATAGCACAAGGTCAAGGTTAAGTTAACTCCCTTTATCTATGCACATCATGCAAAACATTGAGAACAACCATTCCCAACGTAGCCAAGGAATATTACATCTCAAGTCCTTTTACTTTACCCTTTTAGGGATATCTTTCTCATGTTTGTACTACCATCATCCATTTACCACAATGGACCCAACCAGTCCAACCGATTGTCATATTCTTACCTTCAACTTCCTTTATAGATGCACCGACTTCATTTGAGTCTTACACTTCCTACGATATTTCATTCATCTCTCTCCGATCTCAATTAACTTTCCTCTTTCCCAACCAATTCCCAAGACTCAAAACTCAAAAGGAAAGCATAAGAAACAAACAAGAATAAAAACATGAAAACCAATAATAATACGACACCACAAACAAAGTGGCATGATCATGCACTAGAGATAAAAAAATACAAATCAAGCTCAAAAATTCACAAAATACCAAATGCAAAAGACAAAGAATGGGTACCGTGACTCAATTCCCATGGTTCCGAGTGATTCCAAGGAAAATCTTGTTGGAAATAATACTGAGAGGGGGGGGGGGGGGGGTGAATCAGTATTATCAAATCAATTATTTTTCATTTTACATTCAAATAATATACGTTACTTCAGTTAGATAAAACTGCGTATATACGCAACTTCAGATAAGGAAACCAGCATATACCATGCAAACTTATAATTCAGTTTATTCTACAGATGTTGATCATTAATATGTTCATCAGAACTATGTAAACAGTAACCAAGAACAGCAAAACAAAGCAGAAGAAAATCACACACAAGAACACAACTATAAGGTGGAAACCCAATGTGGGTGAAAACCACCTGCTGCAATTCGTCTCTATCTTTTTCAATTAGAAACTTTTGTTTACAATAATTCTATACTAGTGTAGTCCTTTACCAGTACGCAGGCTGCAACCTGTAGAGAGCTACAACCCTCTCTCGTTCTCCAGCTTCTCTTGGAAGGGAGCTACAACCCCCTTAGGTCTTGTAGTAGCTGAACTACTAGTACGTAGGTGCTGACCTACTAAAGGCTTCAACTTTTTCTTATCTTCTAGGACCACGTTTAATAAATTTTCAGACTGGATCCATGAATAGCATCAATCAAGCATCAAGTATATCTGCAACAATCAATCTGCTTTGAACAACCCAGTATAGAATCCATCAAACACTTCTCAGAATGTTGTTACCAGAAGAACAATAACAGTAACCAAACACCAATTCTGAACCCACAACACTGCAGCAATAACCAGAAGCAGCTAACGCATATTTTATGAAACATACGCTACTTCGCTATACTAAAACCTACGTACATATGCATCTGTATCATTGTCAACCTGCATATACGCTTCTATGACTTACTGAACCTGCGTGTATATGCGCCTTCGCTGCGCTAAACCTACGTACAAATCTGTGAAAGACAGATTTCCATTTTAAAATATTCAAGCATTAATTAAACCCAGATTTTCAGATTCATAGATCAATTCATGCATCAAATACAGTATATCATAGTCACACAAAGATACTACTATTCAGGCTTGGAGATTTGACCCATCAATAAAACTTATCCATTTGCAGCATTCAGGTTCCTCCTTGATTGAGATTCAACAATGCACCATAACTAATTACCAGTGTTCCAGATCTTACTCTCCTTTAGATATTCAATGCTTAGATCCCTCTCTTTGCCAAATGATCTCCTTCCTCTTTTATAGTCTTAGGCCTTTCAGAATACCACGGTCCAAAACCATAACAAATCAATACCATGGACCCAATACATGGGATCAATACTTCTAACGAGATACCATGGCCGAAAACCATAGGTTCAAATACCAAGGACTAAATACCACAGACCAAAAATAATTTCTCCCATATGTACGCACTTTTCCTTGCGTGAAAGTGCGTGTATACGCATATGTGACTTCTAAATGTCTAACCTGCATGTATACATGGCTTCGTCAAGGTGAACCTGCATATATATCTTTTTCTTCTTCCTGAGCGCCTAAACTGAGATCTATCACCAGAGTGAGTTGCCATCAAGGACAACACCTCTGCCATAGCACCAAACCCGTGCCATAATACCAATAATCTCCCCCTTTGGACTTGATGGCAACCCTAATATCCTCAAAGTCATTCTCCCCCTTTGTCATCAAGGGCAAAGGGTTATGCTCCCCCTGAGTACATGCTAAAATCTCTGCTCTGTTGTGCTGGCCATGCTCCCCCTAACTGCAAGCAAGATCTGCAAAAGGATGTTCTTCAAGAAGAACCATGACTCAAACATCATAACTGACCTTCCTATCATCAAAGACTCTATACATATATCTATCACCCAACCAAGTGGGGATCATCCACCCAAACAAGTGGGGATACATCAAAAATTTACATATGATAACCAAGATCATTACAACAATCATCCTAGGCATAGTCGGGAAACCAAAAATAGGCCGTTACATGACCTTGATAAGAAAATAAATACATGACATAGAGACAAACATTCACAGCAAGATTATGATAACAACTATCATCAGCAACATCTGTCAATCACTATTTAGTTCAGCAACCATGTTCTCCTTTTGTTCTCCTTCTGCAGCTGATCCACCTGAACCCAAAAATAGCTTGACTTCTCGAACCAAGAGCTTCGAAGGTAATGCCAACAATGCATTATAAGAAGTTTATCTCCTCCCCCTGAACCTGTGCCAGATGGTCTTTGATGGACCCATATCAAACTCTTTTCATCCAGAGTCTGTCCCTATTGATTTTCTTCAAACCACCATATATGCGACTACATCTCCATAAATCGGTGTATCTACGTGGATCCTCCTTAATCAACTCACTTACAACCACATTTTTCAGAAACAAACAGGTTTCAACAGCAAGATGATGCATCAACTACTCCCAGCTTCTATCTGAGGTATTCAAATGTTTCCCTAGGCAATGGTTTGGTGAGTATATCAGCAACCTATTCCTTGGAGGGAACATACTCCAATTTGACCTTTTGTTCCAACACTTGTTCCCGGAGAAAATGATACTTGATCGGTATGTGCTTAGTCTTTGAATGCATGACAGGATTCTTTGAGATGCTGATTGCACTTGTGTTGTCACAAAAATGGAAATAGGTAGACTACGAGTGATTTGAAGATCTTGCAATGTTTGCATCATCCAAAGGAGTTGTGTGCAACATGATGCAACAGCTACATATTCTGCTTTAGCTGTAGAGAATGCAATGGAACTTTGTCTCTTGCTAAACCATGATACTAATCTAGAACCCATGAAGAATGCACCTCCACTAGTGCTTTTCCTGTCATCCATGCTACCTACCCAATCTACATCTGTATATGCATGAAGTGTGAAATCTGTATCCCTAGGATACCAAAAACCATAGTCTTGTGTCCCTTGAAGATACTTGAAAATTCTCTTAACTGCCTGATGATGAGTTTCCTTTGGGTTTGCCTGAAACCTTCCAACTATTCCTACTGCATGCATAATGTTTAGTCAGGTACCTGTCAAATAGAGTAGACTACCAATCATGGATCTATAGGTTGGTTGATGCACTGCTGCCGATTCATCATTTGCGTTGAGGCTCCATCCTATCACCATAGGGGCACATACTGGTTTCAAATCCTCCATCCCATATTTCTTCAAGATTTGCTTGAGATACTTGGTTTGTGATAGAAAGATGCCACCTTTTTTTTGTTGCACTTGTAAACCAAGGAAATATGTGAGCTCTCCAAGTAGGGACATTTCGAATTCTTTCTGCATTACCAAAGCAAAGTTTTGACTCATGATTTCTTCATTGCTGCCAAAGATGATATCATCAACATACACAACAAGTATTAGCATTCTATCATTGTCTATTTTTATATATAGATTGTTATCTGTTGATCCTTTTGCAAAACCTTGTTGATGAAGGTAGTCATCCAACTGAAAATACCAAGCCCTTGGAGCCTGTTTAAGGCCGTAGAGAGCCTTTTTGAGTCTGCATACAAGATTTGGACCATTTCCAAGGATAAAACCATCTGGTTGTTCAATGTACACTTCTTCATTCAAATCTCCATTCAGAAATGCAGATTTTACGTCCATCTAAAATACTTTGAACTTCTGAAAGCTAGAGAGAGCAAGGAACATTCTTCTAGCCTCAAGTCTGGCAACTGGAGCAAAAGTTTCTTCAAAGTCTATCCCTTCTTGTTGCACATATCCTTTACAAACAAGTCTTGCCTTGTTCCTAACCACTTCTCCATTTTCATTTAGCTTATTTTTGAAAATCCATTTTGATCCTATGACATTCTTATCCTTTGGTCTAGGAACCAACTCCCAAGTGTTATTCTTTTCAATCTGCTCAAGTTCTTCATCCATGGCCTTGACCCAACATTCATCTTTGCATGCTTCTCTTACATTTTGTGGTTCAGTGGAGGAGAGCAAAGCCAAATAGCTTGAAGCTTCTGCTATTGTTCTTCTTGTTTGTATACCAGCCTCTTTCTATCCCAAAATTTGAGCTTCTGGATGATTTTTCTGAACGTACCAAGATGGAGTCTTTTCTTCTATCCTTATCTGTTCTTCTGGTGCCTCATGGGTTTCTTCTTCATCATGAATCTGATTTGATTTTGATGGATAGTCCTCATCATCTTCAAAATATTCAGATCTTACTTGTCTCGGAGTGCTTTCTTCTTCATCAACCACTACATCAATACTTTCAACAAATTTTCCAAGCCTTTTATTGTAACACCTGTATGCTTTGCTGTGGGGAGAGTAACCAAGGAGAATGCCTTCATCTGCTCTAGGTTCAAACTTGCCAAGATTTTCATCAATATTTTTGAAGTAGCATTTACTCCCAAAATTTTTTAAGTATTTTATCGAAGGAGGCTCACCATACCAGAGCTCATGAGGAGTTTGAGTGTTGTTCACCTAGATGTTTGTCTCGTTGAGAATCACAACTGCAACAAATGCGGCTTCACCCTAGAAGGTTGCAGGAGTTCCAGACTCATCCATCATAGCACGAGCCATTTGTTGAACTGTACTGTTCATCCTTTCCACTACTCCATTTTGCTGAGAATTCCTTGCAGTAGATAATTCTCTTCTTATTTGATGTTCTTCACAAAAATTGAAAAATTCATCTGAGGTAAATTGCCCACCTCTATCAGACCTGAGGCATTTAATTTTGTGATCTGATTCGTTTTCAACCAAAGCTTTGAAATATTTGAATTTTTCGAAGGCTTTGCCTTTGTGCTTCATAAGTCCTATCCAGCACATCCTGGAAAAGTCATCAATGAATAATATAAAGTATTCTTCTCCCCGAGGTGACCTTTTCCTAGATGGACCACATACATCAGTATGGACAAGCTCAAGTGGCCTGATAGCTGATCCTTCCTTCTCAGGGAAGTTAGTTCTGGTTTGCTTACCAAACTGACATGACTTGCATATTGTATTGTCTGGAAGACCACGAACTTCCTAGTATTTACATGCTTTCCTTATTTGTGAGAAGCTTAGGTGCCCCAATCTCCAGTGCCATAGCCAGTGTTGATCATTCTTTCTTAGATAGCATTGATATTGTCCTTCTTTGAATATGTATAAATTATTTGGAGTTCTGATGCCTTTGATCACTGTTTTTCCTGTATCAAGATCATGAACACCACATCCATTTGATCGAAATATTACCTCAGTTCCTTGATCGTACATCTGACTGACACTCAATAGATTATGTTTTAAGACATCAACATACATCACATTTCCAGCTTTGACCTTTTATTTCAACTGAACAGAACCTTTACCTTTTATGAGCACAGGGGTTTCATTTCCAAATGAGACCTTCTTCTCCTTCTCTAAGGCAGTATATGACTAAAGTTTTTCCTTATCACCCGTCATATGTTTCGAACATCTACTGTTGATGTACCATTGATTTTCTTGCCCTTCCACATATAAGGCTATACCACATCTTTCTGGTTGTGGTTCTTTCATTCTCCATGCTTTGGCACTTGAGGCTTGTTCCTTCTGAGTTGTCTGCCGAAACCTTCTCCTACATTCAGAATCTTCATGACTGAAGTTGTTACAAATAGAACATTCTATTTCATTTTCAAGAGCAGAAAAGTTATTGTAGGTTCTTTTCATGATCCCAGTCATACTTCTTTATTTTTGAGCTTCTCTAGTCATGATTGTCTTATAGGCAACACATTGAGCTACTTTGTGACCAAAGTTATGACAAGCGAAGCATTGGTCATTGAAGAAGCTCTTGCTATTATCAAATCTATCAACCAAATGATTGTAGTTTCTACTGATCCATTCTTGAGGCAAATTGAGAAGGTTTTACTTGTGGCTGGTTGTAGCTTCTGTTAATCCTTAAGGTGGATTGCCCCTGATTTACTTGGTGGTCTTTGTTCATTATTGAGGTAATTGTCCCTAATTTACCTAGTGATCTCTATTGGGCCTTTGCTCACTCCTCCTTGCTGCATCAAGATAACTTTTGGAGGTGGATGGTTTCTACGCTTGAGATGCTTCTTCATTATATTCCAGACCCGTCTTGATTAGAGGAGAACTCTGCACATTGATAATCTCATCTAGCATTTCAAATCCTTTAACAAATCTAAGATTAAGAGATTTTGTTTTGTCAATTTCTTTTCTAAGCCCCACAATTTCACATTCTAACTTTTCATGATGTTTTTCCCTTTCAGCCAGTTGGAATTGCAGAGTATCAATAATCATATTTTTCTCTTCTAAACAAATTTTGAGTTTAGAAATATCTTCATAAAGGCCTTCTTCATCTATAGCATCCATGAAATCATCATCTTCAAAAGCCATTAAAATTTTATAGTTATTACCTTGTTCATCTTCATCACTATTTGAAAGTCCATTACTGTCTTCATGAGTGTAATAGCTTTTCTTATTTACATTCTATTTCTTGTTCCATCTAACAGTTTTCTTACCTTTGTCAAGCTTATCTTTATGGGGACACTTGGCAGCATAGTGATTGACTCTTCTGCAAGCAAAGCATTTGAAAGGTAAATTACCTCTGAATCTTCCAGCACCCCGTTGAAGGTCCTTGACAAAATTTGATTCTTCCTCTCCTTCTGACATATGTCCCGACTCATAGTAATCTCCTCTGCCTAAAGCCTTTAATGCATCTTCTCTTCTGTTTGATGGTCCTCCTTTCCTCATTTCGTAAGTAGCTAGAATTTCGTGTAGCTGCGACATGGTAATTTTCTGTAGATTCTCCTTTTCTTCTATTGCAGAAACCTTTGATTCAAACTTACGGGACAAAGATCTTAGAACCTTTTCAGCCACAACAGCCTCTTTTATTTCTTCACCCAAGTTTTTCATACAATTAACAATCTCATCTATATGTAGGAAATAGTTAGCCACATTTTCATCATTGTACATTTTGAGATTTTCATAGTGAATTCTGAGGGTTTGAAGTTCTTCTCGTTTTACCTGTTCATCTCCTTCATATCTTAGAACAATCTTGTCCCATATTTCTTTTGTGTTTTGTACTGCATCACCTTGATGAATTCTGATTGCGATAGACATCCTAATAGAGTGTTGATAGCCTTTGCATTTGTTTCAAACTGCTTCTTTTCAGCCGGATCTATAGGAGTTGCTGAATGAAAAGTGTAACCTGTTTCTATGATATCCTAGAATTTTGTACCAAGAGATTGAAGATAGGCTATGACTCTTACCTTCCAATAGACGAAGTTGGTCCCATCAAAAATTGATGGCTTGATTGTTGCTTCTCTCTCGTAGTTGTTCATAATGACAGATCTTCGTTCAAGCGATCAAGCTTCTTCTGAAGGACCTGCTCTGATACCAATTGTTGGAAATAATACTGAGATGGGGGGTGACTCAGTATTATCAAATCAATTATTTCTCATTTTACATTCAGATCATATACACTACTTCCATTAGATAAAACCGCGTATATACACAACTTCAGATAAGGAAACCAGCCTATACCATGCAAACTTATAATTTAGTTTATTCTATAGATGCTGATCATTAATATGTTCATCAGAACTATGTAAACAGTAACCAGGAACAACAAAAGAGAGTAAAAGACAATCACACACAAGAACACAAGATATAAGGTGGAAACCCAATGTGGGTGAAAACCACCTGCTGCAATTCGTCTCTATCTCTTTCAGTTAGTAACTTCTGTTTACAATGATTCTGTAATGGTGCAGTCCTTTACCAGTACACAGGTTGCAACCTGCATAGAGCTACAACCCTCTCTCGTTCTCCAACTTCTCCTGGAAGGGAGCTACAACCCCCATAGCTCTTATACTGGCTGAACTACTAGTACGTAGGTGCTGACCTACTGAAGGCTTCAACTTTTTCTTATCTTCCAAGACCACATTTCATAAATTTTCAGACTGGATCCATGAATAACATCAATCAAACTTCAAGTATATCTGCAACAATCAATCTCCTTTGAACAACCCAATATAGAATCAATCAAGCACTTCTCAGAATGTTGTTACCAGAAGAACAATAACAGTAACCAAACACCAATTCTGAACCCAGAACATTGCAGCAATAACCAGAAGCAGCTAACGCATATTTTATGAAACATACACTACTTCGCTATACTAACACCTGCATACATACGCATCTGTGTCACTGTCAACCTGCGTATACATTTCTGTGACTTATTGAACCTGCGTATATATGTGCCTTCGCTGTGCTGAACCTGTGTACAGATCTATGAAAGATAGATTTCCCTTTTCAAATATTCAAGAATTAATTAAACCCGGATTTTCAGATTCATAGATCAATTCATGCGTCAAATACAGTAGATCATAATCACACAAAGATACTTCTATTCAGGCTTTGAGATCTGACCCATCCATAGAACTTATCCATTTTGCAGCATCTAGGTTCCTCCTTGATTGAGATTCAACAATGCACCATAACTAATTACCAGTGTTCCAGATCTTACTCTCCCTCAGATATTCAATTCTTAGATAACTTTCTTTGCCAAATGATCTCCTTCCTCTTTTATAGTCTTAGGCCTTTCAGAATACCACGGTCCAAAACCATAACAAATCAATACCATGGACCCAATACATGGGATCAATACTTTTGACGAGATACCATGGCCCAAAACCATAGGTTCAAATACCAAGGACTAAATACCACAGACCAAAAATAAGTTCTCCCATATGTACACACTTTTCCTTTCGTGAAAGTGCATGTATATGCATACGCGACTTCCGAACATCTAACCCGTGTGTATACATGGCTTCATCAAGGTGAACCTGCTTATATATCTTTTTATTCTTCTTGAGCGCCTGAATTGAGATCTGTCACCAGAGTGAGTTTCCATCAAGGACAACACCTGTGCCATAGCGCCAAACATGTGCCATAATGCCAAAAAATCTCATCCTGGGCCTTTTTCAAAATATCATGGCCCTGTTTTTGCCACGCAATCCCCTGCATCATATTTCCCTAAACACATAATTTTCAGTGCATAAATAAACGTCCCAATACACCATTTACCTTACCTTTTTGTGCCAAGCATGTTGCTTGCAACTGAACACACCCATGTCATCTCTCAAGGGACTTCAATTCCCTTGAAAAATCTAGCTATAACTAGACACCAATTGTTATACCTATTAAATACATGTCCATGAATCTAGCAAATATCCACATAATGTTAGACAAGATTAGAGTTAATAAGACTACATGCATGCAAAGCACTCAGTCTTTTGGAATTAGGGTTTCCAAACATACCCAAAAGAATCCTTACCAAACTCATTTCTTTAACCATTTACCTTGTTGTAATTGAGTCTTATTATGCACTATCACATCATCCAATTGTTATTTATATTAGTAAATCAACTATTACCTTGTCATGCTAATACCAAGAATGTTACCCTACAACTTCTCACACATGTCAACCACATATTCCAAATATCAAGATAATCACATCTATCAATTTGAACTCAACCTTTACCAAGACTAACAATCACGTCATAATCCATAGTACACCCATATTAATTAGAAATAATTCTACAACTATCACCTATTACGCTCAAGTACATGTCAACTGTCTCAACACATATGTGTTAGTACAATCATCTCAAAACAAGATCATTTCTTCATGCAATATTACAGACAGATACTCATATCACGAAAGTAATCAAACATTCAACTACCTTGTAAACATACAATGTTAAATAAATCAAGTAGATGAAATATTAGATGCCAAACACTCAAACACCAAATAGAAATCATAATCAAACAATGAATCACAAAGTAGATGACATAACCAAATTCATACCTTAATGTATCTCAGGGGAAACTATCTTGTTTGCAAAATCAAGCTAGGTTAGCACAATATAACCTCACAACATATCAACTAAACCATAAATAAGGTCATGATATCCATAACAGTAACTAGCTAACATGTTCACATCATAAGCTCATAAACAATTTCCATTCATACATAATAATCAAATCTTCACAGTCAACCTATATTAGTATAACACAATGTCACAAATAAGTCGACTCATACCTCAATGTCATAACCCTAACCATCTTCATAGGCCAATAAAATTAAGTATGATACAAATAACATCAAGATCTTAATGTAATAACCCTAATCATCAAGTTACTAGCATATAAAAACAAGAAGCTATATATCATGCTCATCAACAACATATAACCTAATCATCAAGCTAGCTATCATATAGCAACAACAAGCGAACCTATAACATACTCATCAATAGCATATAACGTAATCGTGAAGTTAACTAACATAAAAGGAAAACAACAATGCATATAACAACAAATTACTATCATTCATGACTATTTGACAAATGTGCATATGACTACATTAATCAACTAGCATTTATCATATATGTAACCATAACATCAATAGACGTGTACATAAACCTATTGTATATAAACCTAATGCATATAAAAATCCATTAACTAGCATACCTACATGCCAAACCTACCATAGCTATATGATGATCTGCTCTTACCCCGAAGTCCATTGTTGCAACTCCATGTTAATGATATGCATCTTCAGCGCTATCTCAACCAACACAATAGCATCATAACATACCGATGTCATCATGATGACCTAATTGCATGCAATGACCTCACAATGCATGTTTGACCTACTATACATGCATAACGATAACCATGAAAATGCATGCATATAGACACTCACATGCATGGAAATGCATATAAACCCATACACTCATGATGACACATCCCACAACAACATCATCAACCTTCACATGGCGACATCACTACAACCCTGACCAACACCATGCAAATCCAACAAGCACATGGACTACAAGCATAAGAAACACATATGAAACCAACATGAATGCATGACCAATGCACAACCCATAAAGTTCGAGGGTGAACCATGCTCTGATACCACTTTGTAACATCCTCCTCCCACATCTACAAAAGAGATTGACCAGCTAGGGTAAACATGTGATGAGAGGCCACTATGTTATGGTTTGACCTCCTAAATCATGTTAAGGAAGTGGAACCTATGGAAAAACACCATGTAAACCTTCAACATTAATATTAGGACCCTCAGGAACAAAACCAACCTATATGCCAACTAGCACCTTGGTCCCACTAACATTTTGGACCATTTGACCCCCGGACGCTTCCATGCTATAGGCCTACAAGCATCTAGGAGGTACTGGACGCTCTCATGACAAGGGATGCAAGTGTCCAAGGATTATTTTTTCAATGTTGTGACAATGTCCCTGGGATTTGAGACACTTTTTTAAGCCAAGATTCCAAGTCATTGCCCATAACTGGATGACACCTTTAGAACAACAAGATAACATAGAAATGACACTACTAATGAAATTATCTTAATAAGACCTTGACTGGACCCCTAATAGCCATGATAGGATTGTTGGCATTATGAATTAAGTGTTTTCCTTGATGAAAACCTACTTACTAAATTTTTCTTGATGACAACCCACTTGATGAATGGAAACCTACCTGATGATTAGTCTCTTGATGGAAACCTAATTGTTGAAGATGTAAGCATGATCTAACAGAGTTCTTTACACATGTGATAGAGTGTTTTGGAAAAGACATATTATTTTAGAGATAGAGGTATGATAAAGTTGAAATTTCAAGAAGTATATGCGGTTTTGTTTAAGAACATATGTGTACACATGTGAGTTTGAAGAAGAAAAGGCGTGTATATTTTCTGTGCCATGGTATTATAAATATCAAGGGCCATTACCATGGTATTTCCCTATGGCATTAAGCCTAGTAATGGATGTTTTGATCTCGTTTAAGAAAACCATCAATTGGCGTATGGTTTTGACCTATGGTATTGAAAAAGGCTAAGCTATATAAGGTGAGGAAGATCAAAGTGGTGATATATATAGTGTAATGTGTGCAAGTAATGGAAATATTATGAAAATTTATATCTGAACAAAATATGAATGTTATGGGCTATTGATGCTTTGGTTGATCTATACTAAGTATGCACCCGAGATTTTGATGATGGATCAAACACAATTGATATGAGATGACAATCATGATTATGAGATGATTTGTTTTGTGTTAACACGTGATTTTTTTGTGTATGTCGAGATTTGGGTATGTTTGAAGTTTTGTGTTGTAGCGAAGATTTGACACTGTATTTGTAGATCTGTACGTAGGTTTTATAACCTGCAAGGCACATACACATGTAGATGTGTTTCTGGTAAGTTGCATACATGTAGGTTTGCTTCCTGAAAAGTGCATACACGTGTAGATATTCTTTGAGGAAAGCATGTATAGAAACTAGGGTTTTGATAAAAAAAGAATGTCTGGTTACAGTTTTTGATGTGTTTTTGTTGTCTGTCAATGAAGTATTCTAATTGATTTGTGCTTAAACAATGATGGTATGATTATGAATTGAATAATTGAATAATGATGAAGTTACTTGTTGATTGAAATTGAAGATCAGAAAAAGTTTTGTGATTGGTTCATAATGTTGTAGTAGATTTGAGTATGATTTAATGTTTGTTTTAGAATGGCAGTTGTTTTGTAACACCCCTCCCTTGTGTGTCAACTATTGTAAACCTATTCTGAGAAAAGCTAGGTATGATGTATAATATGAAAATAAAATACATTATTAAATTAATTAATAAATAAATCACTTGGAAAAGACACCGAGTGATGATATTCTTCCCAAATCCCATTGAGGAATGGGATAGGAATAAATCTTTCATGATAAAGCCTCTACATGTGATTCTAGATAAGATTGATGGTTTGGAGATAAATATCCATCAAGGAAAAAACATAAAATCTTTACAGGAGATAAAGGAAACCTTTTATGAGGAAAATCCTCGCAGGAGATAAAGATGAACTTTTCTGAAAAAGGCCTAGGAAAATGGATAAAAATCGATAAAATCGGGATGCCACTAATGGAAACCATATCATGAAAGAGGGTATTGAATACCCATTGCATAGATCAATTGGAGGCAATTGATCCATGGCAAGAACCTCGGCTCAGGGGGAATCAAAGGTGATTCACTGTCGAGTGGTGGTGCTTCACTCTCCAAGTCATGTTTTAGAGGCATTCATTTGCGTAAAATGTTTTGTATGATGATTTCTTCCATATCCATTACAAATTTGTTTAGCTTATGGAAAATTTGCATTAGCTTCCTCGTTATGAGAATGATTACAGAAACTTCATGTGATGGTTATACATGAGTATATTACTTGTGTTAATTTCTTTTATGAGATATTTTGATATGGATGCATGTGACATTAATTTAGTCCAAGTACAATCTAGTAAAGTAATTTAATATGTGGGTTGATGCAATACTGGATAATTTTTCACTCTTTTAACATAAGTGGTAACTTGGTGGTGAATTTCTATGTACAAGATATGTGTAGGATTGAGACAATAAACACAAAAGAGTATGTATGTAATGTTTTCCTTATTGCTTCCATGAAGTGATCTACATGACATTATCTTATATATTAATGTTTGAAATAGTTATTAGCATGAGACATTGGTGCATGCACAATAATTAGGGAATAATGTGTCTAACTGTATATTCAATGGTTTATGATATATACCATGCATGTCATAAGAATTGTATCCAATAAAGCTAATATAATTAGATATGCATGTTGAAATAAGGAGTTAGTAGCACTTTGACTGCATCTATTGGACAATGATCATGATTCATAGCAATGCCAATCACGGTAGTTTCAGATCAATGCTCCACTAATGCTTGTGTGGAATTGTTAAGAGTTTTGATAATTGTATGTCATGATTTATTCGCTTCTCCAAGTTATCGCTTAAATATAAGGGCTAATTTAAAGAGTATTGTAATATTCTTATGATGTGGGTTCATTAACTTGATGTTTTTCAGATTTATGTGTATAGTGTCGGGATAATCACTGTGTATATAATAATTGGTTAACTACACTTGTGATGACCACTAACACTTAACTGTAAATGAAGAAAATTTTCAAATATTGGAGCCTATGGGCTAAAATCCCGGGTAGGCTCAAGAGGTACGTTACAAATGGTATCAGAGCATCAAGATCAAACCTTTCAGCCTATGGGCTAATCTGCCTCTGCGGGATATGACAAAGTATGAGACCTAATTGAGAAAAATCTTGAAATTTACAGGGTTGAATTTTAGATTGTTTTCGAGCCTCCAAGGGAATTAAGATTCTTTGAGAATGAAATACAAATCTTAACATGGTTATTGAAGAGTCAATAACCTTGACTAGCCATACATGCTATTAGGATAAATAATTAAAAAAAATAAAAAAATTAGTGGGTTGGTTTTTATGTCATGGTGGGAGGATGTTAAAAAAAAAAAACTGAAACATGACTTCTTGGAATAGCTTATGGGTCAAAAATTTATTGGGTTAATTCGAAAAATTTTACTTCAATTGGATTTCGAGGTAGCTATAAATGGATTTCTTAATATTGTGGGAGATTTCATAATTGTGACTTAAGCTTCTAATTTTCCGTTCCATAGCTAGACGTGAAAATTAGTAATGGCAATGGCAACAATGGGTACTTCGCAAAATTGATTGGTGGACTTTGTTTTCTTTGGGCATGTCACCTCACACCTAGCCCTATTGCTTTTTGACTTGTATTAATTCATAAACGAGTCATTTATTAGTTTTGAATGTGTTTTGTTTGTATATGGTTCAGGATAGACAATCGGTTGCAAACCATTTTCTCTCACTCACATAGACAACAAGGGTTGGAATCAATTGCTACCTAATATGAGTAATTGGTTGTTGGTATTATCCTCATACATTTTGTAGATGGATAGTTCAGGCTCTTCCCCAAAGTCACGCCACCACCGATATAGGGTACACAAATCTAAATGGATGGTCAACGAGAGAAAGTAAGGTTGTAAAGGAACCATGAAGGTTGGGCATGGATGGAAGCATCGCCATTAAATATCTGAGTGAGAGTTGCTTCCATTTCCAAAATTAGACAAGGCCATTGGTAGATTCATGAGTGATCGACTGATTCAATATTGTAATCAGAGAATACATGGGGGAGAGCTATAAAGCGAGAATGGGATGAGGCTCCGCTCAGGCTATAAATAATGCAAAGTGGTGACTCTTAGTTTAAAATCTGGTTAATTAAACATGGGAAAGATTGTGTAAATGGACATTGACCCTTTGCTGAAAATGTCACAGTCAATCTAGCACTATACCCTAATGTGAATCCTCCTTTGAGATTATCCGCTTTATTCAATTATGAATAATGCAATAGCTGTTGTGTTTAGTTGCTGTTTTTCCTTGCATATCTTATATAACAAATGTCTCTGTCGGCAATGTTGATGTCAATAGGGCCGCATTTAGACATTTAAATTAGGAAATAGATCATTCCTTGATTGATGGGTAATATCGATTTTGTATGATGCATGGTGAAGCGAGTGGGTTGAGAAGCTCCTCGATGGAAGAACAATCACTCCTCCCATGTGACTTGGTGCTTTATTCATTGATTGTGATCCTTTATTTCCTTCTGCAATGGTAGAGAAAGCAATGTTTTCTTTGATTGAGATTGGAAGTTATGCACACTAGCTTGGGTGGTTCTAGACCCATGTTTTATAGGTACAACAACCGCACACACCAAATTAGAGGAGAGAAGGCCATAGAACTGCAGTTTCCTATGTTTGTGTTTGCTTTACCATAGATTTTTAGGTATGTGAGTTGGCCACCGAGCAAACGATATATATTTTCTGTGGAAATATTGAAGAAAAGTCGAAAACTCAATTTGTTTCCTTCTGTCGATGGTGAGTTGAAGGTGTTAAGTAGGGACAATGATTATCCTCATCCTTTGTTGGATTAAGTTTTCTATAAATCACCATCTTATCCCTGTGATACACATAGATATGGAAGGAACAATTGACTCTTTTTGGCTTATGGATATAGGGGCACTATCCACTAAAATGCTGGTAAAAGCAGAAACGTGTCACTATGTGATTCTATGATAGTGATATAGGATAAGGCTGATGTTTCTCCTTTTCAAAATGTTGCTTTTCGGGTGCCTTATCACAATGTGGAGGTATGCAAGTTAGCTAAAGAAAATGATCATGTCTCCATGGGGGATCCCATAAAAGTTGTACTGGTTGTTTCCTTCATTGACTGAAAGTACCTATCCACTGGGTTGAATACGTTGGGTTGATGATCACATTAAGTTATCCATACATCATTATCTTATCTCCGTGTCATGAAAGGATAAGAGAGGTAAGAAAGGATAATTCTTATCCACATGTTACCGAGTATTTTACACTCATACGCATTGAGGCTGCACATAAATAAGCCAACTTGGTGCTTGGACGAATTGTCTTGTTCTCTAGGTGTGAGTGTCAAGCCTGATTACTGTAAGATTTAAGATTTTCGTAGGAGTTAAGAGGCTATAAGCAGGAGGATGCTTATCCTCCACCATGAGTGTAAAATAAGGAGGATCATGCCATTAGTTTCGGGGAGTCGAAAATGGTATGAGTATTCATTCCTTTTATTTATGATAATTTTATTAGAAGAATAATAAGATTGATATATATATATATATACACACACACACACTTCTTTCCGCTGATTGTATTACGTATTGAAAAAATTGTGTTTGACACCAGATGAAGATGAGACATAGAGTGCATGGGTAGTTATTCATTTTATTCTAACGCTTTATTAGAATTTAAACTATATGAATATATATTCCCTCTTTTCTGTTATTGGTATTACGCGTGAAAATTGTTGTTTGAATTCACATAAACGCTTGTGAGATCGCAGATCTCAAATGAAAAATGGGTTTTGTGTTTACCATAAAAGTTTTTCCATGCTTAATTTATGAATTTGGAGGTTTCAGTGAGTGAAATCTTTCATGAATTTTTGAATAATCTGTGATATTATGGTAGAAGAAAATTTGAAAAAAAAAATTATAGTAAAGTCGGGGGAATCGCCATGGTTGATGCTATAATATTGACGCATTATGCACACACTCTTCCCATCTAGCCCATGCCTTGTGTTATCGGGAATACTAGTGTCCATTCAAAGCTGCTAGTCCCACTAAGACAGGTAGCTATCTTAGAAACAAAAAAACTAAAGTTATTTGTGTCTTCCTTTATGAGAGATAAATAAAAGAGAAGCAAAGAGTACTAACCTCAGTCTTTCGCTTGGCTCCTTGCTTGTTTCCTCCCTCCTTTGATAGGGCTTTACCACTCCTTCCTCACTTGTCCCGTTTCAAAAAACACCTATAGAGTCAAAGTAGCATAATACCATCAATGCATAGAGATCTATAACCATAAACAATATAGGATCAAATATATATTAACCATGCAAATGCATATACCAATACAAGATTGAGAAATATACAAGAATATGGAGGAAAACTCAAATAGCTTTATTGATAGAAGTAGTAGAAGAGATGATTACAACCTAGTGGTCTAACCCAGTGCCATCCTCCTAGCATGAAATCCCTCTTCACCTCATGAAAAGCTATATCACCCAACACTATGATGTTTCACAGAGAAACCAACAACACTTCCTTACAAAATACAAAATTTCTAGGATGAGGGATCCATATATAAATATTTACAGGTGGGTGAGTCAGCTTCTGGGATTTTGATTAGTGTCATTTCTCTTATAGTTCTTGGTTCCACTTGGAGATTTCATGATCTCTTACTCATCCCTGGGTGAATTCAGAGAGGCAAGTGTCAAATGAGCAGTTTCTAGAAGATTCTCTGGGTTTCGACCTAGCAAACTGCCTCTACCATTTGTCTGCTCTCGCTCATCGCACCCTACAAAAGGGATTTTCAGTATGCATCGTACCCTCTATGTGTAACAGGTGAGATGCATCAAACCCTCAGCATGGAGCAGTCTATATGGTCCAATTTTGACCAGTTCTGAGTAGTTTTTCAAGGAGAACTTATGGGAAATGATGTAATCAGCTGACCTTATTCCTTTAGGGTATGAAACAACATCTTTAGGGGCTTAGAAGCCCTTGGTTTATGGACATATGTGATTGGGGTTACAATGCCCAAATATGTCTATAACACCTTGGTGCTTGTGGTGTTGGATTCACTTGCATGAATTTCTTGACTGAATGTTGAAATGGGACGTTGTTTCCAGAAGCAGAAAAGTAACTGGATAAATGTTGACTCTTGATTTACTTTGATGAAACAAAGAAGTGATTCTTTACCTTTAAAAAAAGAAATGTAAAAAATTAATATTGCATATTATCAGTTAAAAAGGATGCGATTTGGAATTATTATGGATAATTTTTAAGCAAACAAGTTAAGACCAAATGGCATGAGGCCATTGGAGGTGTAGTACATGCAACTCCTTTCATGGGTTTTTCCATATCTTGTATCTCGATTTGTTGCCTTGTGTGATGTTGGGTGTGAGCTAATTTTTTAATTATAAACATTATTATTTCCACTTAGGCCACAATGAGAGGGAAAGGATTTTATATAAAATACTGACGATTTTTGTTATTGTAACTAGTGGAAAGCACTAGATAAAGACCATGTAGTTAATAACCAACAAATATTATTTGTTGTATGAAACATTCAAGAATACCGATACCTTGAGAAATACAAGAAAATGCTACTATATAATATTCTCATATATGGTTTAATATAATCCTCTTTTAGCAAGACGACATGTGGTTACTTGTTAAGAAAAATATATAAAATCAAAATTTCTATTTGACCTCTCAGTCACCCTGGTTGTTTCACAATGAAAAATGTTTGTAATAATGAAATCATATGTCGATTAGAAATGTTTGACACTCAAAACATGTTAAAAACCTTCACAAGAACACATATATTTTTTAAGTCTGCAAATTTAGTTAAGCAGGAAAACAAGAGGTCATCGCAAATTGCAATAGGCACGAGTATTTGTGATCTAAGATATTATGTTTCATGCCCGAAACATAATAGAAATATGCTCCCATAAGAGAATGAGTATGACTCATTATAAGCAGGAAAAGTACGCATGATCAACTTATGAGTATGTTCAGAGGTTGAAAACAATAGAATTAAAGTCGGGTTGGATAAGAAAATTGAAGGATATTAATCATTACTCTCATGTGAAAAATCTTATAACTAAGTTGTTAGTTCATGCTATATGCCATAATGAACAAGTGGCTTAAAATGATGTTGTTAGATTTTGTTTAAGTATGGTTATAATATATACACATGACATGAAGAATTGATGCTATGATATCTTCCATATGGCTATTAGAGTTTGTTCGAGATTAGATGAATAATATTGTTGCCTTGATATTGTGAATGACGATGATATGTGATGAATTCGTAATAAACATAGGTATTGTTTAACCTAATGCTACCATCATTCAGACCAATCCATAGATTGGTTGTGCTTTTATATTGATGATAAGATGATGCTCTAGGGGGGAGCATATCTGGAATATGGCTACCAGGGATTACTTTGGTATGTTGCATAAAGTAGTGCTAAAGTGAGAATATAACATGTTTATTAATATTAAAAAGTTATTATATATGGTAAAAGTTATAAAATTTAAACTATGGGTAAACAGTATTATGTGGACAAAATGACATGATTGAAACATCATGCTTGCAAATATGTATAGCATGTTAATTAAATAATTGGAAGACATGGTCATTAAATTAAGACAATATTAATCTGGTTAACAAGTAATGCATATAGTAGAAGAATATGACTACTTTAATTGTACATTGGCAAGTGTAACTTGCATGTAGGACTCATTGTGGGGTGCAATGAGTTGCATGGATGTGCCTTAATATTTGAAAGAATGACAAATTCTCACAACTAAACTATGATAAAATCAAAGAAGAAGTTACTCCTATAATCTAGGGTGTAAGTGGTTTTGGATAAGAAATCCAAGATTAAACTGTGATGTCTTAACAATCATTTTACACAAGTTGTTGGATAGTTATAGTATGGGGAAGAGAGACTCCCTAGAAGACTTTATTGAAATAGAATCAAAACCAATTAGTTCAGTAAGAAATAAGTGGTTGATAGATTTGATGACATGACCAACCTAACAAATTTAAAATTTTAGAACTGTATGGTTTCCATATAAGGGCAAAGCCTAAATAAAATACCAACTCATGAATGTAATATAGAGATAATCCACCTTATCCCATCTATATCTAAAATCAAATTATGAGCTGTAAGATTTTCTAAGAAAGAACATAACTTAAGAAAATGAAGTTATGCTAAAAGATCCTAAGAAGGGATGGGAGATGTAAAAGACAAGGTTGGTTTTAATATGAGACCGAAATATCTTAAAAAACGTCTTTCAAATTTAATGTGACTATATTAATCAATGCACAATCATGATGTAATTAGCCTTGGATATGGGTTTCCAATAAATGAATCATTTTAATAAGAAAATGATCACCTTAATGAAGGAAATAAAACCTTATCAGGAAATTATGCATAGTTAATTCAAGATGCATAGGTTGGAATCTATGGGATTCTAGTTGAGTAAAGTAAGAATCATAAAAAACATGTTAATCTAACCTAACTCAGAAATGAGATTGTCAAGTGCATGTGAAAAAATGATACAACGTATTGTACATACGTATTGATATGATAAGGAGGTCAATAGACTGACCTCAAAAGAACATCTATTGTACATACAAAATGGAAAAGTAGAAGCAAGTCTTAATGCTTCTTTAGGAAATACCTCTGAATTAGTAAGCATAAATTAGGTAAAGCAAAATGATTTTTTTTGCAGAATTACCACTCATAATGATCTAAAAATTTAATGTTAGCATTAAATTAACAGATAAGATAAGAGAGGATAACCAATATCTTGGTCTTAACGATGTGAAGCAGTGGTTAGTATAAGTTTTCACTTATAGCTCCTATTTGGGAAATGTATGCGGGTGCATATTGTTTATTGAATGGGATTTTACCTACATCAACAAGATATTGAGGCATAGTTAAGGCAATAGTATTAAACTTCAAAAATCTATGAATTAGTGGTATGCTTTATGATTAAGCAGAAGATATGTTTCATTGTTGCTAAATCTTGTACACGTGACAAGGAAAAGATGTGTTTCATTATTAAATATTGTGAAAGTGACAAATGATTAAGTTATAAAGTGCAAGATAACTTTATGACATTATTATTCCAATATTGTTGCAACCACATGATACAAGAAAATGATTGTTTGAATAGTATGACATAAAACCTTCATTGATTGTAGAAATGACACAGGTCCATGAGATTCCTTATAAATTGAACATGGTTTGTTCTACTTACCAGAAATAGATGAAGCAATTTCGGGCCTAATGCTAACATGATTGAAAACATGTGGATAAGTGTATGCCATAAATGTGATGCATGAACATTGGTAGGATATGCAATGTTACATACGACACTATGTACAAGAAGTACATATGATACCAATATGGATATATGCATGAAATGTTTAAAACATGATATGTATATTTATGTGTGTAATACACCTTGTGTATAGGTATGCATGAGGACATTGGGTAGGTGTTTGGCAGGGCAACCAACCTAGATGATGCACAGAAAAACGAAATTAAGGAGTGGTTCAAGGATAAGTAAAAATGGTTTATTTTCAGTTTGGCATACATATGATTATGATGATTATATATGGTTATGATGGTTATATGTGAGCTAACATGTTATGATTGTTTATGGATATTGATGTGGAAAACATGATAACTAACTTGTTGTATGCAGAAAAACTACAAGAAGGAAGTGTTTGACAAGAACATGAAGGCTTGGAAGAATGTTGGGGCAGAACATGCATTCTTCAAATAAAATGAATGATGGGAAATATAAGCCATAACTACATTAGTAGTATTGTGTAACAAATTATGATATTGACCATGGTAAACCTAGTTGAAATTTTGCATCTAAAATTCTTACAAATTGTTGAAAACAATGTTATAGAAGGCTATGGAAGGAGATGTGCTAGGAGCACTCCTTGTAATGAATATATATATCTGTAGATTTGCATCACATGGAAAGGCCATAGAAGCTGTGGACTCAGAGACAACTAGCTGTGAACGAGGATGGAATAATACACTAAGGATGGTGTAAAATGTAAGGGGAGGAGTATGTAACACCCTTCCCTTGTCTATCAACTATTGTAAACCTAAGTTGAGGAAAGAAAGGTATGATGGATAATATGAAAAGAAAACAAATTATTAAATAAATTAATAAATAAATCACTTGGAAAAGAAAGACACCAAGAGATGAGACTCTTGCCAAATCCCATTGAGGAATGGGATAGGAATAAATCTTTGACAACAAAGCTTCTAGATGTGATTCTAGATAAGCTTAACATATTGGAGATAAATATCCATCAGATGGATTGGAGATAAATATCCATCAGATGGATTGGAGATAAATATCCATCGAGGAAAAAACATAAAAACTTTGCAGGAGATAAAGGAAATATTTTATGACGAAAAGCCTCGTGGGAGATAAAGGCGAGATTTTCTGAGAAAGGCCTAGGAAAATGGATAAAAAACCATAAAAATGAGATGCCACCAATGGAAACCATATCATGAAAGAGGGTATTAAATACCCATTGCATAGATCAATTGGAAGCAGTTGATCCATGGTGAGAACCTTGGCTCCGGGGGAATCAAAGATGATTTATGGTTGGGTTGTGGTGCTCCACTCTCCAAGTGATGTTTTGGTGGGATTCATTTGCATAAAATGTTATGTATGATGCCTTCTTCCATATCCATTTCAAATTAATTTATCTTATGGAAAATTTGCATGAGTTTCCTCCTTATGAGAATGATTATAGAAATTGTGTGTGATGGTTATACATGAGTAGATTACTTGTGTCAATTTCTTTTATAAGATATTTTGATATGGATGCATGTGACATTAATATAGTCCAAGTACAATCTATTAAAGGAATGTAATATGTGGGTTGATGCAATATTGTATATGTTGTCACTCTTTTAACATAAGTGGTAACTCGGTGGTGAACTTTTGTGTAGGATTGAGACAATAAACACAACATAGTATGTATGTAATGTTTTCCTTATTTCTTCCATGAAGTCATATGCATGAGGTTGTACTATATATTAGTGTTTGAAATAGTTATTGACATGATTATGAATGTGTGATTTGATTTTAGTTTTACTTTTCTGCAATTAGATATTAAATTGCTCATATCATTGATGGTTACCTCTGAAAGCCATAGCAGGACTATTGGCGAGGGATCGAATTATGAATGTGTGATTTGATTTTAGTTTTACTTTTCTGCAATTAGATATTAAATTGCTCATATCATTGATGGTTACCTCTGAAAGCCATAGCAGGACTATTGGCGAGGGATCGAATTATGAATGTGTGATTTGATTTTAGTTTTACTTTTCTGCAATTAGATATTAAATTGCTCATATCATTGACGGTTACCTCCAAAAGCCATAGCGAGACTACTGGCGAGGGTTCGAATTATGAATGTGTAATTTGATTTTAGTTTTACTTTCCTTGAAATTTTTGATTTCTTTGAGTGTAGTAGCTTAAATCGCTTTTCTATATTTAGACAATAGCAGAGATAATAGTTTCATGATCAGTATTTTATTATTTACTTGTTTAAATAGTAGCACATTTTTCATTCTTGTTCAAGCATTACTGTCATCACTAGTATATTCTAAGACCTTCTGAAGTGTTAAGTTCTAAAAATCATTATAGAGGACACAATTTCCTTAAAATCTGTATCCATACTTGCCTTCTAGAGACTTAGGAATAGGATTTCCATTTGCATTAGGCACTTTAGGAGATCAACAAGAACAAAACCCCAAAAGAAAATAAAAAACTATAAAACAACGAAGTAAGAAAAGGTTAACTAAGCACATATGGTGCACCACACTTCATCAGTTTACGATACCCAAATTGATAATTTATGTAGAGAAATTTGAGACGTTAAATTGACTAGACACTTGGTGTCAAACACCATGCAAAATCTTTCATTCGAAGGCCATTGATGTAAACCTGTCACTGGAAGTGAGAAACTTGCCATTGAGGCATGCAAGCTTCAAAGTACTGAAAGGGTTTTTCCTAAGTCAACTTCTTGGATAATGAGTTGATGTCGACAAGAAGTGACCCGTCATAGGAGGGCCTTAATGAATCCCACATCTATGACATGAAACGGAGCAAATCATTTTGTGGAGGTGAAAATGATATGATGATACAGGGTTCAGGGTGGCGGTCATGAAAAAATGAAGCGTGAAGGTATTGTAGCAGATGAGACACAAGTTAAGATGGTGAATTCTCTGAGTGACTTCTCTTGAACATATCAATGACACTGAAATGGATTTGTAGCATTAACCCCAAAAATGGATGGTACAGTTGACCAATGGTGATATGACCAGTGAGCGGAATAACCTAACCTGACTCAATCATGGTGACAGAGTGAAGTCATGTTCAAGAGCGACTTGCTACCAATAAAGTTTCTTCAAGTTTTCTTCCCAATTTTCCCCAATCATTTCTGACCAGTACCTCTTTATTTCTATCAAGCTTGAGGAGGATAACATATGCTTGTTCTATAATTTCCCCTTCTGGCAAACCCGTCACTATGTTTTAACGAGCCTAGAGACAGTGAAACTCACTCTTGCCTGCATGGACAAGTTTGTCGCTATGGTTTTAACGAGTTTAATGACAAGGATAACTTGGTTCTTTTCAGTTTTAGAGAATCTCAAAAGAGATGGAATGGAAACTCCAGTATTCCTTTTTCATAATATAATCCCTTAAGTCCGAAAAAGTAAAAATAATACGAAAGGGATGAATTTTTAATAGTTTTAACGAGCCGAACAAGACAAGCGCTCGATCTTTTTGTGTAATGATCCCTCAGGTCCAAAAAGATTAAAATCTAGAGGAGGGATAGCACTTCCGATCGCTTTAACGAGCTGGAGAGGCCAATTTCTTGGCAATCTTTTCATAATTTATGAGTCGGATGAAAAGAGCTTAAAGAAGACTCATTTTTTGAGGAACGAGTGATGATTTTGGATAGCAACTAGTTCCAGGTAAGGTTTGTAACTTTTCAATCATGGAAGTGTAAAGAAGATGGCTAACAGAATCACTTATCACAACTATTCCTCAAAAGGGGTAAACAATCAAATGGAGGCATATGATCAGCTAAAAAAGAGTGGAGGTGATGGTAAGAACACGACCAAGGCTCAAAAGCTGATGATAATGCGATCACAATGGTTATTTACCGAAGGTGGGTTAATTTGTTAATGAGTTTAAACTTTGGTGGAACATATGCTCATTGCTAGGTTTATTTTTTAACGAGCTTGAACTTCGTGTAAAACTGCTAGTGACTAGGTTTATTTTTTAATGAGCTTGAACTTTGTGGAAACATTGCTCGTAACTAGGTTTATTTTTTAATGAGCTTGAACTTTGTGGAAACATTGGTCGTAACTAGGTTTATTTTTTAATGAGCTTGAACTTTGTGGAAACATTGCTCGTGAGGTTTGCATGCCCTCAGCATGATGAAAAGGAGAGCCTCTTGTAACCATATGGAAATCACTGTGGTGAAGTAGGACGACTTCATCCAGAATAGACAAAGGTGAATGGTGTGACAGACCAATCACATAATCTACAAGGAAACTTATCTTTACAGTTAGGTGCGTGCCCCCTAAGCTTCATCACATTCACCAAACCACTCATGGAAATTAGGTGGATGGAATTAAGGTTCAAGAGATACCGATTGCACTCATAATCCACTGTATTTACAATATTTGATAGAAAATAAAAAACTGAAGGATGATTAAGGTCACTGGAATAATCTTCGTGGTAATTCAGAAGATGGGAATGATGGTGGTAATCTTCCCATGGTGCCTCTCCTATCATCATTGACTGAATGATTCCTTGATTTGTAGAATCTACATCTGACGAAGGATTTGAAAAGGTGCCATATTCCTTAGACCTATCTATCCAAAAACTCGATGATCATTGATCTGGGTGTGCCCCCCAAGCCAAGAAAATTGATTGCTATACTATTTCTATTGGGCTTGGGGGCAATACCTGGTGGTGATCCATGCTGACAAAATGTTCGGGAATCTTCTGAATCTTTTAGATATAGAATATATCATATTGCAGGTTTCCACCATGGCCACTTTTGCCAAATTACTTGGAGTTGGTAGGGCAAAAGTACCCATTAAAGTAGGGTCTTTTAGGAGGCCTACTCTGATATTTTGAAGCGATTGAGAACTTCCGTGGATCATCGGAATGCTTCCTGTAACTTATGAACTATTGGGGAGAAAGGTTTGTTGGTCGACAATTGTAATTCCTCCTTGAAAAGGAAATGCAATCTTTCTGAAGTATGTCGACACAATAGCAGCCATAGCATAAATTCAGGGCCTTCCCAAAAGGATGTTGTAATCGAGGTTTCCATTGATAACCTTAACATCAATTTCTACCATTTTCCCCCCAGTTCAACTTGCAAGTTACTTAAAATCCCGTACGGGGTGTATGTCCATCCATCGAATGCTTTTAACATCATTGACGATCGCAACAAGGCTGGTGAGCCTAAATTTTTCCGGCAACACATTAACATAATACATGTAGATGCCCCCTCATCAATAATTGTTCGATGAACAGTCTTGTTGACAGCTTTCACTTGAATGAGGAAATCGAGTTGCGCTGGTAACTGAGGTTCATATCCTTTATGATTAAAGGCCACAAGATTAGAATCTGCTAGGTCAATCCCACCTATTGCTAGTAATAGAGCCTTCTTTTGGGAGGGGCAATTTTGTAGTACTTCAAGTGTCGACATAGCGGATAGCAATTGGGCCAAATCCTCTACTAGATTATAATTCTTTGCTGCTATGGCACGAGGATTAAATGTCGATTTGTGTACTACTTCCTTTGGCAGCTTTATCATTAGCTCATGAATGATGGGTGGCACAACTTTGGTTGAAGTTGTCGTCGAACTACTAGGTTGACGAGTAGCCTTGTTGTTCGAGAGCTGCAGATTCCTGTAATCTTTATTCCTTGTCGATATCAAAGCATCATTTTACTGTTTCGAAATGGACAGCATAAGCACTTGGGATGGGGAAGCATTGTCGCTAGCAACCAGATTGGTTTCTCGATTTGGAAATGGATCAATCAATATTGCTGAGGTTTTTGAGTTTCTGAAGAACTTCTTAATCCCAGCTTTATGTGGACAATCTCTCATCCAATGATCCTCATTGCATATCTGACACCCCGAAGGAGGTTTTGTTTGCCTAGAAGGGTTTGCAAAAGATTTTTCAGGAGACGAATCATCCTTTTTCTTCTTTCTGCTTTTCCCTTTCTTCTTGCCCCCTGGTTGATTTAGTTTTTTGCCCTTGTCGGTCGACACAACATTAACCTCCGAGGTAAGAATTTATTCATTTGCATTTTGATAGGAAACCGTGCGGGCTTTCTTAGATGTAGCCTTTGCGGTTTTCATGCTTATCATTCCTATCACACCATCACTGGCATGAGAGTCTTTGTTTGATTTATGAGGAGGAGGAATGGAAAACTCTGGTCTAGGAGCACCAGGGATTTTGTCATAGAGCGTGCCAGACTGAGTATAGATCAAGTCTAGATATTGCGCATGAGCGATGACTTGCTCTTTAGTGACAACCCCTCCTTTAGCCACATATTCTATAATAGAAGGTAAAAGCGACTTAATAAACCATTCAGCTAGCAGCTAATTAGGTACATAGGTTTTTACCATTCAACGATGATGCCACCACTCATGAATATGATCAGATATGTGAGTAGCTGTCGTTTTCTTAAAATTGGTAAGAAGTTTTGTTCCTATTTCAAACCTTATCGGTAACTAAAAATGGGTTAAAAAGGTGGTGGCAAGGGTGCTAAAGCTATCGAATGAAGATATAGGCAATTGATGTACCATTTTGTTGCCGGACCAGTTAACGTTCGCTGAAAAAGGTGAAGCCTAATCTAATCATCATTGAGAGTGTTGGACGAACACCACAGATGAAAGGTCATCACATGATTCGATGGATCTTCACACGGATTTCCATTAAATTTAGGAATATCTGATGGAAGTTTATGAGGAATCGCCAGCCACCAAGGGGCATAAGCAATTGGATCATTTGTTAGCTGATTCAGATCTGGTAATTCTAAAGTTTCTACAAAGGGCAACTGTTGATTCAGGCGAAGCATACCTAGGATAAGATGGGATCGCCTGAGTAGTGGGTCTTTGCATACTAGCATAATGTATCTGATGCTGATAACTTTGATAAGGTTGATGGGCATAACCATTATGATATGATTGATGGTGATCATTTTGAATATACGACTACCCATTACCCACAAAGCTTTGTTGCTTAGGTCCTTGGTAAGCTTGTTGGAATTACGATTGTTGATATTATACCAGCCATGGTTGTGAAGCCATTTGTTATTGTCCAATACTGGTTGTCTGACCAAGATGAGGGGTAATAGTACCCATTTGAGTCTGAGTCACTCCAGTTAAGGAGCCACTAATTAGCGATTGTGGTTGTGTCGTGGAGACAAGAGGTTGTTGTATTATGACCTGAGAAACTTGAGGTTGGCATACAAAAGGCAACGCTTATACTTGCTACACCATCACAATAGCTGGTGTAGTGGGGATATTCGACATAGGTAGACTTGGTTGCATTGAGTATACAACCCTTGGTTGTTGAGGTAGTATTGGCACCCAATCACTGGATGTGATTCTAGTTTGACCCGAATCCTGTGGTGAACTCTCATATGGTTATTCTCATGGAGGGAACAATGAAAGGGCATAATGCCCCCCATATGGTGGCAATCTAGTGCTCAAAGGAAAGATTGGACTTTGGAGACTGGACTGTCCAAATTGATACTATTACAAAGGATTAATTTTCTTACACTCAACATAAGAAATTTCAGATATTATTCCGGACGAACAAATGGGAACAAACCATACTGTCAAAACGGTCCCTGGGTGGACTCCATCTAGTGGTTGAGAGCTAGTTCGGATAGATGGTATACCAGCGAACATTGTTAGAGTGGCGGCATGAGGTTCTGCTGCTGTTGTGTCAGAAGACACATTCCTATATGTCAATGGTTGTTTAGACATATCGAGTCTATCCAAAAGATTTCCTAGCGATTCTATAGGGTGTTGCGATGAAGGACGACTATCTTCTAAAGTAGAAGGATATAGGTGGATCCCAGTTCCAAAATGCAATGGAGTACTAGATGGAAGATCCTCCCTAAACTCTTCTATAGCGATCAGTCTAGGAGGAAGAGGTAGACCGTCAGGTCCGTAAAATATTTCTGGTGTCAAAGAAGGTATAGAATTTGCAGCGACAGATGCTGGAGGGGTAACACCTTTCAGATCAGCCCTATATGGAGCTGCTTTACGAATAGAATTGTTTACTCTTACACTAGGATCAATTCTAATGTCCTCTTGTAACTGTGGAACTTCTTCTATAGAGGCATGGATACCAGAAATGGTTGGAGCAACTGGAGTCTCCGAGTATGTCGAAACACAAGTTTCAAACAAACCAGGGGACTTTGACCCAATTAAACGAGTTCGCTTGGCCTAGAATGGTTTCATTTTGAGAGTCAAAGATGGTTGACTCATTATTCTTTGTGAACGATGGGGTTTTGATTGACTTTCTTCCATGATTGCGGATTACTTGATCAACTCAAAAAGGGGAAAAAGTGATTCTGAATTAAATGAATTTAATAATGCTTTGACACAACTTTCCTTTTCAATTTTTAAGAGTCGAGAAAAAGCTAAAGATGACTCTAGTCGCCTTCGATTTTTAATGATCCTGAGGTGACAAGTGCTCAGATGCACCTTTTCTTTTAAGGAATCTGAAAAGGAATGAAAGTGAATACTCTAGAAATATAGACAAAGGGATTACCAAACCAATTACAAAACTGCAGAATGCTTTTTATGGTACGACAGTCAATCTTCTCGAATGTTGTGTTCAGTGCATTGCAATCAACAGGGTGGTAGACACGGCTTCCTAAGGATATAGGATATAGCCTATTGTGGTCTCCCAATATATACTCAACGATACGTGGGAGCACAAGTCCGTACTAGCACTTGTCGTCTCAAAGAGGAGGAATCACCCAACCTACGATGAAAGCGACAGTTACCAAGATTTACGACGCCAGAATACATCTCTAGCCTAGACTTCTAAATGTTGTGCATTAGGTTCCAAAGCGTTTTTATGTTCATTGAATTTATTTTACAATTGATCTTTCTTAAGAAGTTTGCCTTTAAGTTTCACCGCGTGATGTAGATATACAATTCCTAAATATGCAATCTAAGATGATAAACAGTCATTTACTATTTTTTTTGCAATGAAAATCCTATCTACTAAGGAAAGAGAAGCGAAATTCTTTCAACATAGAGTAAAGAGCACACACTAAAATGCATTGTCCTAAATCAATCTCCACAAGCAGTCTAAATGAAAATGCACATGCATGTATTTGTTTTCTACTTTCTTAATATGTGAATGACAAAAAGAATGCTAAGTACAAATTTGAATTATCTTTTCAAAGCGACAGTACTAACAATTTTCTTTTCAAAAGATGAAAGGGAGACAAGGATGACACTTTGTGATTTTGCACTAAAAACTACTTTTGACACTTGAAATACTATTAATTCAAATCAAATACAAGAGTAACAGTGTAATCAACTATAAAAAA
The DNA here is from genome assembly GCA_000404065.3 of Pinus taeda. NCBI lineage: Eukaryota > Viridiplantae > Streptophyta > Pinopsida > Pinales > Pinaceae > Pinus > Pinus taeda. The sequence goes on from APFE030981007.1 coordinate 117,345, forward strand.
TAGGAGGATTCTTTTCTTTGACTAAAAACAAAACTTGCAACACTTTCAAATCAAAAGACGAGAGTTTGATTAAGATGTCGTTTGCAAAAGAGAACTGTAAATGGTGAAAAATACATTAAAAAATTCACAATTCTTTGTACAATGGAGGCTAAATAATGCAAAGGAAGGGAGTTTCAACAGTGGTATACTGATCGCAGATAGCAAAACTCCTTAATAAAGCTGAAGAGAGTGAGGAAAAAAAAAATCTAGAGGCAGAAACAGTGTTATGTGATCATTGCACCTGTAACACAGGGAAACAGGGATGCATCTAACCTATAGCACACGGGAGGTGTGATGCATCCAGACTGTCAAAAGGAGACAGTGTGATGGTCTAGAGATGAGACTTTAACTTGGTTTTTGGTCACAGTTTGGAGCTTAGTTCAGGGATTTAAGATGAGCTAATGATAGTCAGTAGATACAAAACATAGGGGCTGATCTAATGAGATTACTTGAGCCACCACCAGGGCACTTAGGATGTTTGCAAGTGAGATATTTAATTCATAAACTAACCTGAATATTGACTGAAGCAACATTTATCTAATTTGTTGTTGCATAGCAGAAGCAGTTCGAAGGCTAGCTGGCATAACTTCAGGCTCTGTCTGTAGTTTATAAAGTAAACAAACTAGAAACAAGCAAACAAGCTATTCGCTCCCCAGTGGAGTTTCTATTTTGTTATTGGGAAAACTAGTGTCCATTCAAAGCTGCTAGTCCCACTAAAACAAGTAGCTATCTTAGAAAGAAACAAACTAAAGTCACTTGTGTTTTCTTTATGAGAAGTAGATGAGAGAGAAGCAGAGAGTACCAACCTTAGTCTTTCACTTGGCTCCTTGCTTGTTTCCTCTCCCTTTTGACAGATCTTTGCTGCTCTTTCCTCGCTTGTCTCGCTTCAAAGAACACCTGTAGAGTCAAAGTAGCATAATACTATCAAAGCATAGAGATCTGCAATCATAAAAAATATATGATCAGATATATATTGACCACACAAATTCATATATCAACTCAAACATACAAGAATATGGAGGAAAACTCAAATAGCTTTATTGATAGAAAGAGTAGAAGAGAGGATTACAACCCATTGATTTGACCTAACGTCATCCTCCCAACATGAAAGCCCTTCTTCACCTCATGAAAAGCTTAGATCACCCCACAATATTGTACAGAGAAACCAACAACACTTCCTTACAAAATACAAGATTCCAGCCTTTGGATCTCTAGGATGAGGGATCCATATATAGATTTTTTCAGGTGGGTGAGTCAGCTTCTAGGTTTTTGACTAGTGTCATTTCTCTGATAGTTCTGAATTCCACTTGGAGATTTCATGATCTCTTACTCATCCCTGGGCGAATTCAAAGAGGCAAGTGTCACAGGAGAAGTTTCTGGAAGATTCCATGATCATCCACCTTCCAAACTATCTCTGCCATTTGTCTACTCTCACCCATCACACCCCATAGAAGTGATTTTTAGTATGTATCACACACCCTGTGTGCATTAGGTGGGATGCATCGCACTTTGACCATGGAGCAGGTGAGATGGTCCAGTTTTGACCAGTTCTGAGTAGTTTTTCAGGGAGAACTTTTGGGAGATGATGTAATCAGTTGACCTTGTTCGTTTAGGGTATGAAACAACACTTTTAGGGACTTTTAAGCCCTTGGTTTATGGACATATAAGATTGGGTTTGTAGTTCCCAAATATGTCTATAATAGGATGTACCCTAGTTGTCTTAAGAGCAATCGCATACACACACAGTTTCCGTTTAGTAAAGTTGCATACAGAAATCAATATATGAGATGAAAAGTTTGTAAATATTGATTCACCTCCCCCCCCTTGTGTTAGTATTTTTCCCAACAATTGGTATTAGAGCAGGTCCTTTGGGAAGAAGCTTGATTTATTGAAGGAGATTCGTCAAGATGGGTGGTCACGAAGGATTATTTTCTATCAGAACTCCTTTATTTAATGGAACTAACTTTGTCATTTGGAAAGTTAGGATGATAGCATACTTGTAGGCACTAGGAGATGATGTATGGGAAATAGTTGAAAGTGGATATGAATTTCCAACCTCCATTCCTTTAGACACTGCAAGAAAGAAACAATATGAAACTAATGCAAATTTTGTAAATTCCATCTTGGGAAGTCTGGCCGAAATCGAGTTTGTGAAGGTAATGAAAATGAACACAACAAATGGAATGTGTGATAATATTATCCAAAGTTATGAAGGCAACACCAAGGTAAAAAGTGTTAAACTTAAAACATTCATAATTCACCATGAGATGTTGAAAATGCATGATGATGAAATAATTGCAACATTTTTCTTAGAGTAGATGAAGTTGTGAATTCCATGAGAAATCTTGGTGAATAAATAAAATATGCCTCTATTATTGAAAAGGTTTTGAGATCTAGAACTCCAAAGTTTGAACCCAAAGCATCTACTATTGCAGAAATGCAGGATATGAAAAGTCTTGCACTTGAGAAGCTCCATGGAATATTGTCAACATTTGAGATGAAAAAAGGTGGTCCTTCAGATATGCAAGAAGTAACTCTCAAAGCTATTGCAAATGGAAGATAGAAGAAAGAAACATGTTATTTATCAGAAGAATGAGAATTAAACTTCGTAAAGAAACTCCAAGTAGGAATAACGAGATTTAGAGGAAAGATTCCTTTCAAATGTTTTATATGTGGTAGAGTTGGTCATTATGATGACAAGTGTCCTATTAACAGTGATGGATGCACCAAATTTCAGGGGATCACCCCGGTATGAAGTCCAAACTAGACCTCACATCGTTTGGTGTGGGAGTCCCATCCTGTATGATGGGCCTATTTCCATAGTCTTAAGGATTTGCCTTAACTCTTTCTTGTCAGCATAGGAGAGTGGTTTGCTTTCTCTTCAGGAAGTGAGGTTTGCGTCCTTTTGTGTTGTTTGTTCCTTCTTCCTAGCTGAGTTGGTACTGATCCCTTTCAACTTGGGTACGCGATCCTCACTTTCATGCTAGAAGTCTTAACAGGCTCACTTGTTCACGAAAATGTATGTTCATCGTGTTCATCCGCTTTGCATGCTTCGTTTGTTCATCCATTAGTGAACCTGTCCATCTGCATGTGCTCCATTTGTTCATCCATTGGTGAACCTGTCCATCTGCATGTGCTCCATTCGTTCATCCCATCCATCGTCTTTAGATGTTTGTTGGTGTACCTATACCTGCAATCATTCATGACGATATGACATCAAATCCAAAACCTCCTAGTCTACCATGACACATGATCATTTGGATGCAAGCGACGAGGAGAGGTAGTAGGGTTGTGATGTGGGATGATGGCTCTAGGAAACTGCTAATGAAAACTACACAAGAGTTACTAAGAGATGTAGACAAACACTTTTAGTCAATAGAGATTGTCTGCAACATTTGGCTCAACTGGGAGGCACAATTACGCAAATTTTGGGAGGTACAGTCCAGGCTGTAGGAGGGCAAGGCAGGCATGCTCTACACATTTTTCAGAATGAACAGTCAATGGGGATGGATAGCCAGATTTGTACAATTTTCAAGAGGAACCGACTGAGATACATGAAGGGTCATTAGGTAGGGGTTGCATAGTTTCTCCATGGAACTGCCTAGGAGACTGGTAGCCAAAAATACGCAATTCCCAGAGGGAACTACCAGTTGGCTGCTGGGGTCACTGGTAGCCAAAAATGCACAATTACCAGAAGGAACTGATAGTTGGCTTCTCAGTCACTGGCAGTAGGAACTACACAATTCCTCAACGGAACAGGCAATTTGCTGCTAGGAGGTGCTAGCTGGGAAAACTGAACTCAAGCTGGGAGGTCGATGTGCTGATCATCTCTATGCAACTTTTGAGCTGACGTGACTGATGGGAAGTGGAAGGCTTGCTCACGAGCACTGCATAATTTCTAAGATGAATTGTCGGTCGACTTTCTAGATCACTGATAGGAAAACTAAAATAATTTCTGGGGGAGACAGGGACAGACACTTGGTGTCTATCTGGCCTATTTATGCAATTTCCTCGATCATTTGAGTTGGTGAGGTGAGTGGCCTCTATGAAAATTTGGAGGGGATTCAATCCCGGGGTGAATACCGAGTCTGATTGTCTAGGTGACCAGCATATGAGTTGATTGGATTTCTTGTGGGTACCATAGCTTGGAAGGACTATCTTGGTCCTTCTACACTATTCTGGTTGATAGACGATTGAGTCAAAAGGAGGGTGATGGTTCGAGTATTAGTGAGGAGTCTGGTCATCAGAACTTCAGCAAAAATGACTAAGTGTGTGAACGGTTGAAATGTGGATAAGTGATCATACGAACACACACTCGCATGACTTGACGACTAAATGACTAAACCATCCAGACACACGTGTTCAACATGACTGACCGAGGGTGCAAGCGACAAGCATGACAGTCGTGATTGATCGAGAAGATGCTTGCACAATAACAAATGTGACTCTGTGGGTGAATGTGATAGATGCTTTCATGGCAAACACAACAAACACATATGAAGTTAAGATTTCGAGCATAACCAGAACATGGTCGCAAGCATGACTTGGACATCAACATGTAGAGACCTAAATGTAATGAACAAGTAAGGCGGATTTAAAGACTCACACAAGCTCATAGAGTGAACCTGAGTGTGTGTAGTCATCAAGTGAACTCTTCAAGGCAGACTCTGAAATTGGTGTAGGCCAAATTTTGGAGGGTGGTTGTAGACACTACAACACTTGGCGACACATTGGTAAAACTCTAGCTTCTCTATTTTAGTTCATTGCTAGCATAGGGCCTTGGTCTTTTGGGGAGTATTGAATTGCTATGCAGGTTACATCAGTTTCCCCACTTACCCCATGGACATACGTGGTTCACCCTTTTCCAACTCAGTTAAACACAATCAAAAGTTCAACTTGAATCTTAGTGTTTCGAATTCAGGAAGGGTAGTTTAGCTCATGAGTTGAATATTTTTGGAGTATAGGTTTTCATCTATGGTGTTGCTCCACTACCATCAGGCCTGGATAGTACCCCAGCAAATTCATGCATGAACACACACATTGCTCCACTACCAGTGAGCCTCATTAGCACCCTGGTGGAGTTGCATGCTTCATCTCTCTGTGCAGGAAGCCTTTCTCTTCTTTCGTCTTTGTACTTTTCAAGAGGACTATGCATAGACACTTATTTATTTTGGGTTGGAAGAGGGATCCTCACTTATTGAGAGAAGAAGAGGTTTTTCATTCAGAGAAGCATGTAAGACCTCTGACATAGGTTTTCTCATTTAGATTTTCTCCTTCTCTATTTCTACTAGTTGGATTAGCTTAGACAGAAAAAGCAGAATTTTGTGTATAGGCATGGGGCTTCCTAGTGTGGACACAGGTTCATGGTTGGACCAAAGCTTCCCTTATATACGGTTCATATTTTCTGTCAAGAATTCATTAGCCAAAAGTTACAACCAAGCACAAAGAAGGCAGACACAAGATTGGCCAAGTGTTGCAGTGTCACAAGTCTCTTTAAATTTCAGCCACATACTCTATTCAAAATCCAGAACATAGTAGCTGGAAACACTTATTTTCGAAAACAAAAATAGTAATATATCAAACAAACAAAATGAACGTGAAAAAAAATAGTAAGCACAATCAAACAAAGTGAAAGAAAAGATAATAAGAAAAGAAAACCAAATGAAACGATAAGCAGCGAGAAGACTATGTACATGGCATGGGCGCGACCTGACCTATTGAAACTAATGTTTGAGAACTTGGACGTTGACAGGAAGATTATCAATCCTCCTGTCAAGTGATTTCAAAAGATACATGTATGAGCCAAGTTTCTCGTGGACCAGTGCTAGTCCAGTGGGCTTCGCTATTGGAACCTGGTGGCATTCCAGAAGACCTTGAAGTGAAGACAACACCACTGTTTTAGGTACTATGTGCAACATGGGCTTAGATGATGGCACTGGGTAGTTGTTTTTATTCCAGGAAGGGTTCAAGTTTCGAAAGTAAATGTGTAAGTGGATCTTCCCATATTTCTTATGTGCAAGATTTAAATTAGCAAACCAAGTATGATGATGAACTTTGCAAGTAATCCAAACACTTAAAATGTTAGTCAATATTTTTGGTAAAATGAGTACAAACAACATGTATGTGTTACCTATTCTTTTCTATAATGGCTTGTCTTCTCCTTTGCCTAGAATATCATGTTGGATTGTTCACATGTAGTGGGTACTCAAGTCATCATCTACACGAGTAGACCCATCCAGCTATTGTTTGGTAAAGAGGTCAACAATTGTTCATTGTTGTAGTGTGTAACTTGTACTAAGATTGGCCATCTTCGAATCATGATGGATTCCCATGTTCCCCTATTCATTCATAGTGTTGGTCCTTCATGTGTTTAGCATGAGTACTTCAACATCATTTCTTGTGACTTTGAACTTCAAAAAGGTTGAAATCATGCATTTTTTATTATTTTGGATGAATGAGATGTAATTGGTTCTTGGGCTATCATGTGTCCCTGATTTGTCAAGGCTCATAGCCCACAACCTGTTTCTACATGGACCATTTGGCGTACTGGTACTCATGCTACTACCATTGTTGGTGTTATTGCTACTATTAGAAAAATGAATTGTACAAGTTTCATTGTCATCAGTTGGGTTAGGAAGGAGTCCCAAATGCTTGTTTGATGAGGTTAGGGTTGGCCGTGCAAGATAACACTGCAATATATTTTTTCCAGGAAGTAGTTGCCAAACATGAGTTCTGCAAAGGCCAATGTTTCATTCTCGCCATTAAGGGGAGTGACAATTATTTTCATATACCACTCCAATAACACCCAAATTTGGTTGCATCTTCCCTTAGAAAAATATCCATCTAGGTTTCTTAACCAATCTCTATTGAGTAGTAGGCGACATGCTTTTGGTATGTCCACAATAACTATGTTGATGCATTGGTGGACTTGACTGTCATGGGATAGTCAGATGATCACATCTCGTAGTTCACCAATGGTTGGTTCATATGTTATATCAAGTTGGATGGATCTAGAATATGTTTCACTCCATCAATCATTGATCTTCTTAGTAATGGAGAGCGGCATGACATTGCTTTCTGCACCAGAATCAACCAAGAAGTTGCGGAAATTGTAGTTGACAACTTCAAATGAAAGTAGGAATGGGTGGCACTATGAGTTTTCTTCTTCCATCCAGAGAGTATTGATCATAATGGACAGTGATCCGGGAGGTGTGCATGCTCCTTTACTGGTAGAGGTCGTGCTATCTATCACTGTTTGTCATAATGCATGTAACATGATATCATGCTAACTCTCAACTTTGGCTAACTTGAACAAACTGATGTTGACTCAAGTTTTCTTCATGTCATCGACTATGTTTTAATCCAGAGGTTGTAGAATCACCAAGTTGTATGGGGTGGAAGAGATGTTCATGCTATTCGGTGGGGTGTTCTGCAACTTGCTGCCTATGGATGTACTTCTATCTGCCGCTATCTTCCTGAACCCACTTTGTGTTTGTTGCTTGGAGGCATTTGGTGGATCAACATTCTTTATTAGTTGTCTCACTTTCTCTTGTAATGAGCCCCTTTACTTCTAAGATTGTAATGAACATTTTTTTTTTGGAGCTGGTTCTCATTGTTCGTCTTTGAGACTACTTGTGAGCATTGATATGCATTCACCACATACCTAGAACTTGGCGCTTCATCAGGTGCAGCCTCTTCATTATCATTAGTGTCTTTTGGCTGCTCCTGTATGTTGGAAATAATATTGAGAGGGGGGGTTGAATCAGTATTAGCAAGTTAGTAATATTTCATTTCCATATTCTACTTCATATATGCTACTTCAGCTAATTAAACTTGTGTGTATACGCAATTGTATATAAAGAAACTAAAGTATACCCTCTTAAATTATAATTTAGTTAATTCTTCATAAGTTGATCATTAATCTGTGCATCATAACCATATAAACAGTAACTAGGAGCAGTAAAAACAGATAAGACAGTCACACACATGAACACAAGATATAAGGTGGAAACCCAATGTGGGTGAAAACCACCAGCTGCAATCGTCTCTATCTTTCTTTTAATAAGAAAGTTCTCTTACAATATTTTATACTAGTGCAATCTTATACTAGTACACATGCTTCTACCTGTAGAAGGCTACAACCTTCTCTCATTCTCTAGCTTCTCCTGGAAGGGAGCTACAACCCCCTAGCTCTTGTACTAGCTGATGTACTAGTATGTAGGTGCTGACCTACAAAAGGCTTCAACCTTATCTTTTCATCTAGGGACCACGTTTCATTAATTTTTAGACTGGATCCATCAATAACATCAATCAAACACCAAATATATCTGCATCAACCAATCTCCTTTGCACCAACCAAAACTGAATCAAACAATCACTTTTCTAAATGTTGTAACCAGAACATAGTAACAGTAAGCAGAACCCAATCCATAATCCATAACACTGCAATAGTAAATAGAAGTAGCTAAAACATATTTTATGAGGTGTACGCTACTTCAATGTGTTGAACCAGTGTGCATACACACTTTTCTCAAGGCGGACCTGTGTATATGCAGTTTTGAAATACTGAACCAACATGTATACATGCCTTCGCTATATGGAACTTGTGTATAGATCTGTAAAAGATGATTTAAACTTTATCACTATTCAGACATTAGTTATTACCAAATCATCAGATTTATAGATTACAACATGTTCCAATAATTCAGATAAAAGATCAAAAACCACGCAAAGATACTTCGCTTCAAGCCTCAAGATCTTGACCCATCAATAGAACTTATCCTTCTTCAAGCGCTCAGGTTCCTTCTTCATTTAGATCCAGCTATGCACCATTACCCAATGACCAATATTCTAGATCTTGCTCTTCATTAGATATTCAATGCTTGAGTACATTTTCCTAATGATCTTCTCCTCCTTTTATAGTCTTAGGCCTTACTTAATACCATGGTCCAAAACCACTTAGAACCAATACCTTGGACCAAATACCTAGGGTAAACACGTCAGAAAAGATACCTTGGACCAATACCATGGATCACAATACCATGGTCCAAATACCACGGACCAAAACCAAATGTACACACCTTTCCTTGCATGAAATTGCGTGTATACGCATACACACCTTTTGGTCATCGAAGCTGCATGTATACGTGGCTTGGTCAAGGGGAACCAGTGTATATCTCTTTTTCCTTCATTCTATGAGCCTAAATTGTGATTTGTCATCTGGGTGAGTTGTCGTCAAGGACAACACATGTGCCATAGAGCCAAACCTGTGTCATAATGCCAACATTGTATGTCTCAATCTACATCGAGTATATGAGTGCAAACATAGGTAATGAATCACTTCCAATATGAACAAGAGTTTCTGGGATGAAATTATTCATGGAAGGAACAAAACTTAGGATCAGTGCATTGACTGAGTTGGAACATAAGCTTCTGTACAAATTTGGAACCAAACTGGTTGTTGCTTGATGAGCAGGTTGATGAACTACTTTCCTGTCTCTGTTTAGGTAGATGACCGCTCATGAATGCATCTATCTTCCGTTGCTTGAGTTCAGACATTTCCGTGGTCAAGTTCATGACAAGGTAAGTGAGGGTCTCAATATCAGTTGCTTTCTTGTCTCTGCCGTTGCTCACCATTGCTTTCTTGTCTCTCAACAGTAATGGCCTCTTCGCAACTTTATAAAAGTGTTGGCTTTGCATCTCTCATGATGAACTGCGTGATGGTGGTTGGCAGTGTAGACATGTAATAGTCAATAGTGATGGAGTCATGAGGTTTAATGTCTGCTACAAACTTGTTCAGAATATGCATAAACCTCTTAATAAAATCTTTCACTTTCTATTTTCCCTCCATATTGATGCTTCCCAATTCTTTGAGTAGCATGGCTGGGGTCTCTTCATCAACAAACTTTTTAAGGAACATATGTTTGAAAGAATCCCAGTTCTATATGGAGTTGGGTGGAAGGCTATGATACCAAGTAGCTGCACAACCATCCAAAGTACATGGAAACAATCTACATGTTATGTCATCATAATGTGCCTCAAGGGTCTGCTATTGTAGGTAGAAGTTGTCTAAGTGGTCTTCTACCTTCATCGTGATGTTAGGTTAAACTTGATGTTCATTCTCTCCGCTTGCTTTGGCATCTTGTGTAACATAGCTGGGAGAGCCAATGGTCCCTAAGTCATCCATTCAAAATTTGGGTCAACCATCTCTTCGTCTGCTTCATCCTCTTTGTCTTCTTCCTCTCCTTTGGAATCTGATGGTTCTAGATCTAAGTCTATCAGTTCATCTTTGCCTCCATCTCCTTTGCTACCTTCCCCTCCACCTCCTATACGAGAGTTCAATCCTAAGACCACAAGAGTGCCTTGTTCATCTTCAAAGAATATTTTAGTTTCCTCTCCATCTTCAATAGCTTCTTCCAAACCTTCAAGAGTAACAAGGACTACTTCTTCCACTGTTGATACAACAACTACTGTGGGAGTGGCATTTCGCTTCTTAGATGTGTGTGGAAGATATAGTATGCTTGGGATAAGTCTGACTTCTTTCATGAACTAGAGAGTGATGGGACAAATGGAGGGATGGTGTTGATATGAAATCTCGTGTTCAATTCTGGGAGGTGAGGAGTAACCAACTACTAAGTCATGAGAGAGGGAGTGTGAGTTACTGCCTTGAATAGATGTTTGATGAGTGAGTGTGAGGGGAATTTCAGCCATGTACAGTTGGATGCACTTCTTCTAGTGCCAGAAATGTTGGCGGTGTTGGACCCAGTTGCCATTATCTTAAGGATTTGCCTCAGCTCTTGCTTGTCAACACAAGACAATGGTTTGATTTGCCTTCGAGAAGTGAGGTTCACGTGCCTGGTGAGTGTAAGTGTACTTGTGTCAATGGTTATTTCACTGTGAGGGGAAGAGAGTGAAAGTGAGTTCTAAGTTGAAAGGGATTAGTCCCAACTCGGCTAGGAACATACAACATAAAAGGACATACACAAATTCAAGTAGAGCAGTTTACTCAGATGCGACAACCACAACATACAAGGTAAGATAACACATACAACCCTCACGGATCAGTCTGTGTTTGCATTATGATGCATGTGTTGTACTTGATGGCAACCCACCCATAGAAGAACATCTCTCTTAAGTTATAACTAGATGAAACTTCAGAAGAGATATCAGATGTGATTGAATACATGGGATGCAGGACAACTCAAAGGAATCAGATGATAGTTCTAAGTATGACAAGTTATCTTTGCCATCAAGTCCAAAGGGGGAGATTGTTGGAATTATGAGACAAGTGTTGTCCTTGATGGAAAATCACACAGATGACAAATCATAGTGCAGGCGGTAAGCAACAAGGAATTGATGATCAGTCGATAAGAATGAAGAAAAAATATATATACGCAGGTTCATCTAGATGAAGGTGCGTATACACATGGGTTATAAGTTACTAAAGAGCGTATATATTGGGGAACTTCCTCTTGGTCCATGGTAGTTAGTCCTTGGGATTTGAACCTATGGTTTTGGACCATGGCGTCTCGTCAGATGTGTTGATCCCTAGTTTTGGGTTCATGGTATTGAAATGTTATGGTTTTGGACCGTGGTATTGTGGAAGGCCTAAGACTATAAAAGAGGAAGGAGATCTTGTGGCAAAGGATCATCTGAATTATTATTGAATATCTGAAAAGTGGTAGATTTGAATTCTAGTAATTGGGTTATGTTACAGATCTGGATCTGAATAAAGGAGGAACCTTAGCGAAACGAAGAAGGATAAGTTCTATTGATGGGTCATAAAAGAACTTTCTAATTTAAAAAAAAAAAAAGATGAATTTCAACAAGTGGTTTTCACCCACATTGGGTTTCCACCTTATATCATGGTGTTCATGTGTGCTTCTTGTGTGTGATGATATGTTCTGTTTTACTACTTCTGTCTACTGTTCATAAGGTCAATGAAGTTCTGATGCATTATCTAAGGATTAATATATAATGGATTATTTGAATCATAAGTATTCTGGATATACGCTAGTTGTATTAGACATAGTCGCGTATACACGCGGGTTCATTTAACTGAAGTAGCATATATGTATCTAAGTATGGAAATGAAAAAGTTTTACAATGGGAAAGAAGCTTAAGAAGAAAGCACATAAGTAGAAGAAGGCATCTCAGAAGAACTATGACAGTGGGAGAATCGATTGGGGATTAGGTGTAAGAAGCTCTTCAGATTCACAATCAGATTTAGAATCATTTCAGAATGAAGATGAACTATCGGGTATGAATTTTCTATCCTCTTATGTTCCAGCTATCTATCCATTTGAAAAAGATGAAAGTGATAGCGAAACAACTGAATTTTCTCTTATGGGTGAACAAGAAAGATATAAAACAGAGGCATAATTTAAAAGGTTGACAGACAAAATTAGAGATCAACAAGATCTATTGAACAAAAGGGAATATGACTCCAAAGAAGAAGCTACCAAACTAAAAGCCCATCTAGGGTTATTCAAGGTCAAATATCAAAAGTTGCTAAAAGCCCAACTAGAGGAAGGAAACAAGGTAAGGAAGTTATTCAAGGACAAGTATCAAAAGTTGCAGGATGAAGCAACATCACTAAGAGATGAAGTCAATGAAAGAAGCACAACCATCAAGAAACTCAGAGATAGATCCAGTTACTATGAAAATATTGAAGCCACGTTCTGCTCGCTAAAAGAATATCTTGAAGAATCAAAGAAGCAGAATAAAGATCTTCTCCAAGCTATTGAAAAACAAGAAAACAAAGTTATCAACTTAAAATCTCAGCTGGAATGTGCCTTCAGAATTCGTCAAATGCAATAGGATGTGAATGAAGAACAAGAAAAGGAGATTCTCAATCTAATATGTCAGTTGGAAGATAAAAGAAATGATGAAGAGAACGTGAAGAAGCAGTGTCTTGAAAAGGAAGAGCAACATCAAGTTGAGGTAAATATCTTAAAAGGTAAATTAGAAGAAAAGGATAAACTGTTACGATTTCAAGATAGTACTAAAGCCTTGGATGATATTCTTAGTAGTCAAAGGTCTCCTGCTATCAATACTAGTCTTCGTTTTCATGAATCTGTTGAAGGTGAATCTAGTTCACAAGGTGAGTCAAGGAACTCTAAAGAGAAATATAAAATGATCAACAAGGAGATGAGAGGTCAACCCCATCAACAATCAAGGAAAGAGATTCTTCAAAGAAAATATTTTACTCCTGCTAAGAATAATGTTGAATGTTATGAATGTCATAATCTTGGACATGTTGCAGCTAGATGTAGAAGAAGAATGGTTCAAGATCATCACACAGAAAGATCATCACATTCCAGGTACTTTCAGGGATATTGTTTTTCTTGCAATATGTTTGGTCACAAAGTTGTTGATTGCTATAGGAGGAATATGAAGCATATTGGATGTTATGTATGTAACAAACTTGGACATATAGCAAAGGAATGCAGGAATAAGATTTGGGCACCACACCAAAAGGAGAAAACATCATCACACTTGAAGATATGGAAGAAGAAGGAGATACATTCAGAAATATGTGGCACAACACAATATACTCAGGACAACACAGACATAACAGACTCAGGGGGAGCTGAAGGTGTAAAACTTCAGTTTCCTAAATATCATACGCAAGTTTCATAAAGGGAAGTCACGTATATACGCGATTTAGACACTGCAAAGTCATGTATATGTCAGTCTGAGGAAAAGCAGTGGGGACAGGCTCAGAAAAAGGGTCTGATATGACTCAGTCCATTATTTTCTCTATCGGTTAATAGTTACAATTTGCCGAGGATGTGTGGAAATGTCTTGATACTTATAAAATGTTTAGAAGTGTTTTGATCCTAACTTGATGATGATGATGTCTTGATGCTTATTAATGATATATGCATGATCAGATCTAACAGTAAACTGATGGCACAGGTTGAGGGGGAGCATATGCCTTTAATAATGCATTGTTGGCATTATGGTTAATATTCCTTGGTGATGATGCTCATATAGATAAATAATGTATCTTGCTATGATGTGGTTATGATTTGTCCATGCTAAAATCTCATGTGATTCTTGGTTGATGTTCAGAACATATTGGTGGATTAATGGTGCATATATGATGCTTACAAGGTGATTTTCATAAGGATAAGGAGAAGTACAAAGCTTGAATACACAACTTCATTACTTGATGATGAGTCTCTCATATGTTGTTGCCGTCATATGCATGAAGATCATATAATATAGTCATGATGCAGGATTCCTATAGTTCTTGATGATCATGTGGATGAGGATTGTTGATGTTGATGATATAAAGAGACCTTGACAAAATCTTGAGCTCTAGATACTTAGTGTTGGATACATGGAATTGCATTATTGGAGATATGCTGATAAATTCTTACCTATATGATGATAGGTTGATTCTCACATATGATGATTGATGATTGTCAGATGAGGGATATTCCTGTGTAATGTTACATGGATGGTCATGTAGATCTTGATGATGATGACTATGGTGTTTTTCACTTATGATATCATGTGAATGATTTATGATGATGTTCAAAAGGATGAATTGATTTCTATATGTAGACATACCTTGGTACAGGACATTTGCAGGTTGCTAATCTGGAAATAGTTGTATGCGAGTTTAATAAGGAGTATTCGCATATATATGCTTGTTTCTGTGGATACAGTCACGTATATGTTGGTTTGAATGAAATCAGTGGGCTAGACTCAAGTTGAGAAGAGTCTGATATGAGTCTGACAGAGACCAACTGGCACAGCTTCAAGGGGACCAGATAAACTTCTAATAATGCATTGTTGGCATTACCTTAGAAGCTCTTAGTTCGTGTACACAAGCTGTTGTTGGGTTCAGATAGAGAACAAAAGATCATGGTTGCTGAGCTGAAAAGTGCTACTGATATTAGTCATTGATGACTTTCATAAGTCTTGCCCTTGATATTTGGTCTCTATGTCTTGTATTTCCTTTATTATTATCAAGGTCATGTAACGACCTATGTTGGTTTCCCCAATATGCCTGGGATGGATGATGTAATGTTCTTGTTTTATCATATGTAAACTTTTGATGTATTCTCACTTGGTTGGGTAGATGAGTCAAGTCCCACTTAAGTGGGAGATGGATGTATGTATGAGTCTTTTGTAATAGGAAGGTCATTTATGATAGAGTCATGTTCTTCTTATAGAACACCTTTTTGCAGACCTTGCTTACAGTCAGGAGGAGCATGAATATCTCATTTCAGCACAACAGGGCAGAGATTTCAGCATGTACTTAGAGGGAGCATGGTCAGATTGATACGCCTTGGCATATACAAAGGGGGAGCTCATTCAGAGATTTCAACAGGTACTCAGGGGGAGTATGGTCAACGGGATGTTTATCAAAGAAAGTGAATATCTTGGTCCGCCCTTTGCCCTTGATGTCAAAGGGGGAGAGTGATTTGGTGTTGTTGCCATCAACTCCAAAGGGGGAGATTGTTGGCATTATGATGCATGTGTTGTACTTGATGGCAACCCACCCATAGAATAACATCTCTCTTAAGTTATAACTAGATGAATCTTCAGAAGAGATATCAGATGTGACTGAATGCATGCGATGCAGGACAACTCAAAGGAATCAAATGATAGTTCTAAGTATGACAAGTTATCTTTGCCATCAAGTCCAAAGGGGGAGATTGTTGGCATTATGAGACAAGTGTTATCCTCGATGGCAAATCACACAGATGACAAATCATAGTGCAAGAGGTCAGCAACAAGGAATTGATGATCAGTCGATAAGAATGAAGAAAAAATATATATACGCAGGTTCATCTAGACGAAGGCGCGTATACATGCGGGTTATACGTTACTAAAGCACGTATATGTTGGGGAACTTCCTCTTGGTCCATGGTAGTTAGTCCTTGGGATTTGAACCTATGGTTTTGGACCATGGCGTCTCGTCAGATGTGTTGATCCCTAGTTTTTGGGTTCATGGTATTGAAATGTTATGGTTTTGGACCGTGGTATTGTGGAAGGCCTAAGACTATAAAAGAGGAAGGAGATATTGTGGCAAAGGATCATCTTAATTATTATTGAATATCTGAAAATTGGTAGATCTGAATGCTGATAATTGGGTTATGGTGCAGATCTGGATCTGAATAGAGGAGGAACCTTAGCGAAAAGAAGAAGGATAAGTTCTATTGATGGGTCATAATCTTTAAGCTTGGATGATAGTATCTTTATATGATTTTGGTCTGTTTTATGTGGCGCTTGCTTGATCTATAACACTAATAATCTGGGTTAATTAATGTTTTTGAATATCTGGAAGAGCGAATTATCCTTTATAGATCTGTATGCAGGTTTAGTGAAGCGAAGGTGTGTATACACGCTGGTTCAGTAAATGAAAATAGGGTATACGCAGGTTTTTCCAAACTCAGAAGCGTATACACGCATGTTGCAAGTTATTGAAATAGCCTATATGCCTTAAGTTGTGATCTAGCTGCTTCTGTTTATTGCTGTTGTGTTCTGGGTTCAATGTTTGGTGCGTGGTTTCTGGTACTGTGTTTTGGGTACTGTTGTCAAAGAAGTATCTACTTGATTCATATCTAATTGGTGAAAGGAGATTGGTTGATTGATGTTTATGGATCAAGTCTGAAAATTTATGAAATGTGGTCCCTAGAAGAAAGAGAAGGTTGTAGCCTTCTGTAGGCCAGCACCTACGTACTAGTATCTTGGCTAATGCAAGAGCTAAAGGGGGTTGTAGCTCCCTTCCAGGAGAAGCTGGAGAACGAGAGAGGGTTTTAGCTCTCTGCAGGTTGCAGCCTGCGTACTGGTAAAGGACTGCACCAATACATTGTAAAAGAAGTTTCTAATTTAAAAGAAGATAGAGACGAATTGCAGCAGGTGGTTTTCACCCACATTGGGTTTCCACCTTATATCTTGTGTTCTTATGTGCTTCTTGTGTGTGATGATTTGTTCTGTTTTACTGCTTCTGTCTACTGTTCATAAGGTCAATGAATTTCTGATGCATTATCTAAGGATTAATATATAATGGATTATCTGAATCATAAGTATTCTGGATATACACTAGTTGTATTAGACACAGTCGTGTATACACACGTGTTCATTTAACTGAAGTAGCATATATGTATCTAAGTATGGAAATGCAAAAGTTTTACTGATTTGATAATACTGATTCACCCCCTCTCTCAGTATTATTTCCAACAGTCTGAACGAGTGCAACAGTTGTTATAGCAAGGTTCATGTGAAAGGTTTGTCTAATGTTCGACAGAGAAGTCAACATGGAAGGGACAACATTAACAACATATACAACACATTTCCATTAATGGATTATGCATTACAACAAATGAATCAGTTTAGATGTAGAACACAGCCTAAAGAAACATGCATTACAAGTGTTAAAGATTAGTGTTATAGTGAATACAATACATGTGTGAAAATGTGTTGGCCTATTAACGGGCTTCTGAATTAAGAGAAAGTTCCATGACACATAGTTACACCATACATCACTAACCCTATTAGCAGGGTGTTGGAGCCACTACTTACTCTTCGAAGAAAATATTACAGACTCTCTTGTCTATGTGGGAGGAGTTGAGGTTAAAAGTCCTTTCACGTACAAATGAGGGGGATATTTATAGCCAAGGGTGAAACTGACCCTTGTGGTTGTTCGAATACCCTCATGACTGTTCAACTTCCATGAAATTCTAACTTAAATGACTCTATGTTCAACAAGTGGGTTTCTTGGACTTCCAAATTACATTGCATTGATTGAAAACAAGCCCATAGTGGAGATGTGGGAAACATGACTCATGACTTGACTCGATAGGACTTGAAATGACAATGTTGTTACATTTGTGCTACTATTGGAGTGCACGTCAAGCGACAATGCTACTGAGCGATGGATGTCTTCATGGTGTATCATAGCTTCACCTCCACATGGTGAAGTGCGTTGAGTCTTTAATGGTCCTTGGTTTTCTTGATGAAGCTTTAGCATGTTGTTTCTTGCTTTCATGCTGGAAGGCTTGACAAGCTCACTTGTTTGTAAAGCTAGATGTTCGTTGTCTTTATCCACTTTGCATGCTTCGTTCATTCATCTTTTGGTGAACTTGTCCATCTACATTTTCTCCCTTCGTTCATCCTATTCATCATCTTGACATGTTTGTTGGTGTACCTGTACCTGCAGTCACTCATCACAAGGTGACATCAAATCCAAAACCTCCTAGTCCACCATGACACATGATCATTCGGATGCTGATAACTTGGAGAGGTTGCAAGTTTGTGGTGCGGGATGATGGCTTCAGGTAGCTACTGATGAAAACTGCACAAGAGTCACTGAGAGATGGAGACAGACAATTTGAGTCAACAGTGAATGTTTGCAAGGTCTGGCTTGGTTGGGAGGCATAATTGCACAAATTTTTGGAGGTACAGTCTGGGCTCCAATAGGGAAAGGCAGACATGTTCTACGCATTCTCTTGAATGAATAGTCAATGGTGGATGGATAGGCATATTTGCACAATTTACCAGAGGAATGAGGCGTGCTGCATGAATAGTTTGTAGGCAGGGATGCACAGTTTTTCTGGGGAACTGCTCAGGAGACTAGCAGCCAGAACTGCCAATTGGTTATTGGGGTCACTCGAATCCAAAACTACTCAATTCCTAGAGGGAACTAGCAGTTGACTGCTCAACCATTGGTAGCAGGAACTACCCATTTCCTAGAGGGAGCAGGTAGTCTACTGCTAGGAGATGATGGTTGGGAAAATTTCACTGAGGCCAAAAGGTTTAATTGCTAATCATCTTTGCACAACTTTTGAGCTGATCTGACTCATGTGTAGTGGAAGGCCTTCTCATGAGCACAACGCAATTTTTGAGATGAAGCGTTGATCGACTGTCCGGATGACTGACTGGGAAAACTGCATAATTTGATAAAGCAAATAGGGACGAGCATTGGTTGTCTATCTGGCCTATTTATACAACTTCCTAAATTAGTTGAGTGGGTAAGGTCAGTGGCCTCAGTGCAAATTTGGAGGCGAGTAAGTCCCAAGGTGAGTCGAGGTCCAACTGTCCAGGTGACCAGCATGAGAGTTGATTGGATTGCTTGTGAGTAGTGCAACTTGGAATGACTAGCTTAGTTCTTTTGTGTTGTTTTGGTTGACACTCAATCGAGTCAAAAGCAGGGTGATGGTCCAGCTGTTAGTGAGGATTCTTGTCATTAGAGCTTAAAAAAAATGACTAAGTGTGTGAATAGTCAAAAGGTGCATAGGTGATCATACGAACACACACTCGCATGTCTTGATGATGAAATGACCAAACCATCTAGACACACATGTTCAACATGAATGACCGATGGTGCAAGCGAAAAGCGTGACCCTTGTGATTTATCAATCATTGATCGAGACAACGCTGGTGTGACAACAAATGTGACTCTGTGAGTGAGTGTGATGGATGCTTTCATGGCAAACACAACAACCACATACGACGTGAAGACTTTGAGCATAACTAGAACATGATCGTAAGCATGACTTGGACATCAACATGTAGAGACTTGAATGTAATGAGCAATAAAGGTGGATGTAAATACTTACACGAGCTCACAGAATGATCCCGAGTGTGTGTAGTCCTCAAGTGAACTCTTCAAGGGAGGCTCTGAAATTGGTGCAGGCCAAAATTTTGGAGGGTGGTTGTAGCCACTAGAACATGTCCTTATAAAGTGATGAGCCTCAATATTACAAAAAGAATGATGGAACTCATAGGGATACCAAATTTACTTTATCAACTAGAGGTTCTATACAAACTTGGAGGTGACAATGCTATATACACAACAGATGCATCATTCTACTCATGTAACTTCTCAACTGGGGCACTTGACCATTAGGGTTCCATACTAGACCTCTATTGAAGTAAGGTGATTCTGACTACTTGCAATGAATGTAAAACTAGTTCTAGCATAGGGAATGTAAATGCTTGTCTATTCAGGAAATGAAAACTGCCAAATGGAAAATGTTATGAAATTCCATAAATCATCTAACTATGAAATGCCAAAAATCACTTGTAGAAACGAAACTATGCTAATATTTCGATTGATCATATAGCTATCAGGACTACTCGAAAATATAATGTTACTCTATCATCTGATATTTCAAACATGCATGCATTAACTATCTCATTCTCATTTGAAGAAAAGGTCTTAATCGCTGACTTCAAAAATATAAAAGTTGAGGCTATTTGATCTTGCAGGAGGGAAAGGAATGGGAAGGTTGGACTAGGTGCAAGTTTTGGTCATGGATTTGAATCTGAGGGGTTAACCCATTCCTATACTAGGTTATCTTATCATTTTAGGTCAAAACAGGGTCAAAACAATATGTTATAGGTTTTTGACATGAAACTACTACAGGGTGTCCTAATCTGCTATTGTCCTAAACTAAGACAGGAAGTTAGCTGAGAGGTTTTGGAGGGTAGGAATAGGAAGATGAGGTCTTGGAGGGGTGCATGACTATGGTACAAGGTGTAGGGAAGGTGAACATTGCCCAAGGCCAATCCAAGCACCACAAGGAGGTCGGATTTGCCTAAGGTAGCTTTCTCATGGTGGCTGGAAAATAGAGGGTCAAACTATGGGCTGGAGTGTCGCGATAGAAGGTCGAGAAGACCTAGGTGAAGATGGTTGGAGGAGTCCCTTCATGTAGATAAAAATTCCTTGCAATAAAACATGTTTCTCTTTTCATTTATAAATAACTACATGTCCACATGGAAAAGATGAGTTGAATTTGAGGAGGCTGATATATCTACTAAGAAGGGCTATATATATGACATGGACTACCTTTTAATCTAAGAAATAAATAATAACTGCAAATGTTTCCAAGAAATCATAAATATTTATCTAGCTACAAATGAAACTTAATCTATGCAATAAACTAAAGACAAACTCTAATTTTGGGGTTGTTAGAGTGGGGTACCCTAATCATGATCCCATGAGGGAGATGAGATAGGGGCCACTCTCACAATATTTTCTTGTATAGTTTTCTTCAGTAAAATATAACACTAATCTACCTCTTTAAACTAATGGAAACAAGGTTAAGCAACAATTTAAGTAACTTTCTATGCTAGCAGAAAGACATAAATAAAATTCAGCAGCTAACTATCATTTTAAGCTAATAATACATATGCAAAAAGAGGAACTTATGCTGCTAGGGTTGGGCCCTAACCCAAGAGATTCAGCCCTCTAAGTCAACTCAGTGTTGGATCAAAATAAAATTTCTCATTAACATAAAAATGTCGAGTACATTATAACAATAACAGTCAAAATGTTTCAGTTCAAATGGCCTCTTGGATACAAAAAAAAATTGAATCCTAATGAGTCCCTTGGGTCTCTTATTTATACAAAATTTGATCTACCAACAACTCCCTAGAAAATAGGGATAATTGGCTCCCTAACTCGAGAATAACTCTTCATTGACTATCACTGGCTTGGCTATCAATGAACTCAACTTTCTTGGTTGCCTGTGACACTGAGATGATGAGATAGAGTGGAGGAATATTTGAATGATTTGAAGAGTTAAGGAGGGAGATCAACTCATAAAATATCTCTTGCTTTCCTACTTCGAATTCTTGCACTAAATTCAACCCAAAACTGTTACTATTCCTGCAACTAAAACACATTAGGCCACATGAAATAGTAACTCACCTTTACTCTTCTCACTAAGAAAAAAATAACAAGATATGTAAATAAATATGAGAAAAGTCAATTTAATAAGATGGAGAGTGGTATTTTGATCCATATAGTTTACCTATTAAAGGGCCTCATCATCACCCCCTACTGAAACTGTTTCTCATCCTCTGAGAAACCTAGTCATCTATATCCACATCTTCCATAGTCCTGGTCGCCTCTCTGACATTTGAGGTTTTTGTGGATGGTGTCCCTTATTGAGAATGAAACCCTACATTTTTTCTCTATCTCTTCCCACTATTTTCATTCCTATTCTTCCTTCCTACCTTCCAGCAAACCCAACAACTAAGGTGGATTTATCCTTAGTCCAATCCAATTGATCTTTAGTATTTGCATGTCCTTCTTATACAGGGGTGTCCTTTCCAATGCATATCACAATCTCTCAAGAGAGTGGTACTCCCTAATCCCGAGACTATGTCGTAGGTTATTCCATATCCTTTGACATGCTTGTTGGATCTCAGTCCCCAACAATATTAAAGTTTTCTCAAAATGGGAGATGTCTTGTTCTTGTGTAGCCAGGTATCTTGGTGCAAGTTGTGCATAATTAGAAATAATGTTGTGGTTACTAATAACATCCATGGAATTTATTTGTTCTGTTATGATGTAGAGGGGATCCATTTCTTCTTTTTCTATTATTCTCTCCACCTCCTCAGCCCTGGCCTCCTCATGTGTCATCCATGATGCAAGGGCCATCAGTTGCAAGTCCCTAACTTCGCATTGCAATCCACATATTCAAGTTTGTCAAGGAAAGTTTGTGCAGGTAGAATTAAGATAATTTGGCCTTGTCTTCAAGGGTGCTCTTTTCACATAGCTCATAGAATTTCCTATAATATTGGAATGGCATGGTCCCTTGTTGTGCCAATTTCTTAATTTGAAACTGCATCCATTGATCTTTGAGGTATAGTGCATATGATTTGGATGGCAACCTACATTGAAGTGCCTCAATGGAGAGGCTTGCTTTGGTGGCCAACTAGCTCTCCTTTTCTTGCAACTTCCTCCTCAGTGATGTGTTTTATGCCTGTAACTATGTTCTCATACTGTATTCTCTATCTCTTAATTCAGTTAACTCCTTGCCCATCTCTAGGAGTTTTTCTTTCATATGACCCACATCTTCTACTTTCTTTGACTTAAGAATTTTCATACATCAATGTGTCCTTCCTCTTTCTTTTTCAAGTTCAAAGAAAATAGAGATTTCAAATTTATGTGGTATTACTCTACCTCCTTTAAAAAACTTGTATTATCAGCTCAAATTTGGTTGTGGGCTAGACTCCTACAACTATAGAAAAATTTCCTTCAAATGTCTTCGAAGAAGCTTCCCCCTTATGTACCCATGGTGTTTCTTCCTTTCCTTCTTTCTACCCCTACTACTCTTCCTGTAGCTCTTTCTGTCTTTCTTGTAGCACTGCCAATGTTTCCTGTAGCACTGTTTGGGGATCCTGTAGTAGCCCTTTTCCTTTATTTTTGAGGGTTACAACTGCATTAGTTTTCTTAAATGATGTTGACCTAGTGACAGGATTCTTGAAATAGGTGATGGTAGCCTTTGGCATTGCTTCTAGTGATGTGAATTTTTAAACCTTCATCCCCATGCACTCTATCTCCTCCTTCATACTTGGCGATTCTTCAATTATGATGGGGTTTTTGTTGGTGTTTTTAGCTTTCCCTACTTAATCCTAGTGCTTCTTCTTGTTTTGAAATAGAGGGGAGTCTGCCTCTACATTTTCCTCTTGGACTTGATGGGTGTGCTCAAGGCAACAAAGGAAGAAACTACCTGCTTTGCAATGGGTTCAGGAGACAATCTTAGGGATATCCCCTCTTCTTCAAGTGTATTATTTTTCTCAAGGATGGTCTTTGCATTTTTCTCCTCCTCGCTTTCTTTCCTTTATTCTTCTCCCTCTTCTTTTTCTTTTTGCTTTGTTTTGTCTATCTTTGCCTCTCATTTTTCTTCTTCTTACGTTTTGTCTGTCTCTATTTCTTGTTCTCCTTCTTCCTCCTCTTCTCCTTCCTCTTCCTCTTCTTCTTCCTCCTCTTCCTCTTTAGAACTAGAGGTTGGGGTCCCACCATGTTCAAGGAATTAGGTTTAAAGGAAGGCTTATCTATCCATGTCTCTAAATGTGGACCAGAGAGCAAGAATTCTCAATTGGCTCAAGGCATGTTCCAATATTAGCTTGATGAGGCCTTTTTGTGCTAACTGTTGGTGTTTCCCCTCTTTCACCTTCTAAATCATGTCCATAATGGATTGTAAAAGGAAATAAGGCACACTGGGCCTTTCGTTTATGGGTATTCTGGCTCTGAATCTAAACTCATGAAGGAGTCTGAATGGGTAGCCATAGAGTACACCTAGTCTCCCCTCATAAGAAATGTACTTAAGGATTTGGTAGCACACCTAATCCCAGGTATAGGTAAGGATCTCCCTTCTTACCCCATTTTTTTCTTTAATTGGCTTTTCATCATTTAGGAAGAAATTTTTCTTAGCAAAGGTGTTCCTAGCCTTTTCCTCCTTTCTCCATTGAACCCATAGAATAAGTGTTGCCACTTTGTTGATCAAAATGGTAATGGACAACCCTCTCACCATAGTGGTAGCACTTGTTCTTGCTTAAGGGTTTAGTGTGATGGAAAACTAATAGGTTATATCATCATCATATCCCTTGAGCAACTCAAATAAGCCTAAGCAGTGATACCTCTTGAAGATATCTACCATAGGGGGATAAAGGTGAATTCTTGTTGTATTTGTGGGTTCTCTTCTGTTGAGTTCCCCTCCCATTTTCTTCTCTGGTTTTAGTTAATTGTAAGATATTTTATAGGATAGCTTTAGTATCGATTTGAGGGTGTCTAAGAGCTTAACCCTTTTAGCAGAAGACTATAATTTAAACCATTCATTATAGCCACAAAAAAACTCTCATGTAGCCCCAAAATTTGTCTAATTCCCAAGTTGAATGTAATTAACAAAAGATTGGGTAGAGGATTATGACAATTGATGACCAAGTTGACCCTAGGCATCCCCTTGCACAATTCCTATGGAATTTCGGTTTTTCTTGCAGTGTTTTCTTGAGGGGGTCCGACCCAGGTTCAACGTTAATTAGCCAAACAAATCCCTACACTACTAGCCCTTTTAGCATCAGCTCGCAGAGCATGGATTGAAGTCTCACCCGAAGAAGTATTGGTGGATTTTGGAACCACGTTTCTACACCCTGAGATGGTTGTGATGTCATTTGATTTCTTCAATCCCTGCCTTCGCATAGGTGATCTCGCTCTAGGGCTTATAACACAAACCCTCTATTCTAGCTTTCAATACATTCATGAAAGTATGTGATCGACCTTCGTGCAGCCCTAACTTGTGGCTGAGGTACTTTCACATTTTTATGGCAATGCACCATGCAGATTCCTCAATTACCCTAAGTAATTTTCTTATCTAGCCAAATACTTAAAGTTATGACCGCGTAATCAGATATTTATAATTGCATTTAATTATTCACTATAAGTGCATCCATTCATGCATCATATAAGCATAATAAAGGAAATCCATACATAATATATTCAAACCAATCAATAGAACAAAGACATAGGAATTGTCGAATAACTCATTCTATTAATATCTCCCAAGTGTTTACAGACTTTGTCCACCCTGCGCACATAAATGTAGGGGTCCATGAACTTAGCTGCAGACTTCTACCCTAGGCCTCTGCACACTCAACTACAAAGCCTCTACCTATGCTACAACCCAAGACTTAGATTTCTTGCTCTAAAGCTATGACTCTCTTACATGTTGTGTTTCCTAAACTACTCAAAGCTTAGCTCTTTTGATACAATCCCATGATTTTTGGACCATGGGTAGAACTCTTACAACTGACTTTACTTTACAAAACTAAGGGTGGAATACCCTTTATGACACATAAACCTTTGCGCTCTACAACCACAAAATGTGGAGTCTTTACAATAATATTACAAAAATTGACTTAAACATGGGCTTTTAGCCCCAAAAATACCCTTGGGATATCCCACTCCCAAAAGACCCCCAACACAGACATCGTGACTTTCCCTTGAGTCACTCGGTAGGTGCAAAGATCTTTGCACGATGCCCATCTAGCTCGATCCTGATGACCACAACTTCAGCTATGCACTAACCTACTGCTTACTTCGCATCTTTAACTGTTTTCTTTGTTACTTCCCCTGTGTTGTCAGCCTAAAGTTGTTTTTGAGTCACTTGTAGAGTTGCAATCTTAACTTCAATGTTTCGTGTGACTGCGTAAGCTTCCTCCAGCAAGGGTTTTAGTCATGCCTTCAACATTGCTTCCTTATGCAGCATTGCGTCCACCTTTTCCTTCAGCTACTTAGCTTCCTACAACTTGTCTAACCTTTCTATCAACGCGATGGTTCGCATTGTGCCCTTAACTTCATCATATCGTTGTTGGAGTTCATGCACTTCCTTCTATAACCTCTGGATGTTTGGGTCCTCTTTCAAGATGCTCAGGACCTCAAACTATTGTTTGAGTAATTGTGTGCAATCTGCTACTGCACTCTCCACTGTCGTGACTGATTCTATGATAGAGACCGCCCATTGTTCCTTTACCTCTGGTGGTGTTGAAGGCTGAGCCCTCAATTGGAGCTCTGTAATCTGCAGGTTCAACTCCAACTAAACATGTGCTATCTCTATCAGAGTGTTGCGCACCCCTATGTAAAATTTGTGGATGTAGGCCTCGAATGGCTCCTCCTCCAAAATGGTCAATTCCGATACCATTCTGCATGCCTCCTCCATGACTTGTAGGATCTTCTTGTTCTGGCTGGTTGCCTCGGTCTCGGTGGTGATGGTAGCATTCCTCTATAAGGTTATTTGCTCATTGTTCATTTTATGTTCACTGATCATCTAGAGGGCACAGTGCTCACGAGCCCTCAGCTCTACAATGATTCCATCCTACAAGAGGTGGAGCACTTTGCGCAGGAGTGCTACCAGGTTCAGCCCACTCCCTTCAAGGCATTGACAGTGGGCCTATCAGCTTCTTTTTCTATTGTCAGTGCTCCATCTGGTAGCACTAGCACATTGGAAGCCTTCGTACATAGCATATCAGTAGCCACTGATATGCCGATAGCCAAGTTGGTAGACAACGTACCAACTTGCAATGTACAGGTCTACAAATCCTATAGTCTAGTCTGGATGGCCCCTAGGATGATTTGCTACTGCTTTTCGAATTGTTGCAAGGCCTCCATGGTGACATCTCGGACTATGTCACTGATGTCATATAAGTCACCCTCCATTAGTGTGACAAGGTCCAACGAGGTCTTGGTCGCCTTGGATTTCCTTTTGGACCCTCTATTTTCTAGCTCTCTCAAGTGTTTAATGTGGCCAAATGTCTCCTGAGGGTCTACACAGTGCTTCTCTGTGTCCTCTTCTTTGGTCTTAGGTGAAGGTGACCATGCACCTTTGTCAGAACCCTGCTCTGCGCCACCTATCTATTTTCATGCCTCCTTTCCTATCTGTTATGCTTGGGCCTTCTCAGCAGCATCCTTCTTCCTTTTTTCGACCAACTATGACATCTTTAGCTTGGCCTCTTCCTTCTTCTTTTTTGCAGTGGACTTGGCTCCACCCACCACCAAATCTATGGAGGTGCGCCACTCTTTCAACCATTTATTCAGCACCACATCAATGACATCATCTGTGGTTATGTACGACAAACCATAGCACTTCCACATAGGGTCCTTCCACACCCTAATTGAAATCTAATGGAAATCAGCCTTAAACTTGGCACAGATCTGTAGGCTAGCATATACTCCGGGCAACAATTGCAGCTTATGATTGATGGCTATGCTGATATTCATTTCCATCAAGATCTAGAAGATCTTGCTATCTTGAATGTGCTCCACATCCTTTGTCACCCACAACGAAGTGTACATCGCTACTTCAGGAAGGTCTGGCATGATCGAGGGGAATTGGCCCTTTTCTAGTAACTCCCATGCTACAAGCACAATTGATAGCAAGAGCAACGCATAGTTGAACATCTTGCTTTTCTCTTGCACTTCGTGATAGTTCACTAGGAAATCTCTACAAAGATAGTTTGACTAGTTAAACTGGACTCCTTCCACGCACTACTTTGTGAGCGCAACAATAGGTGTCGGCACCTCATTGGCACTTCACTTTCGCATCACCTTCCCTACAAGGATCTACATTGCCACCATCATAGTGGGGTCGCAAATGCTAGAGATAGCATACCCATGCAACTTCTTCACTAGTTTGAACTTCTCTTTCATTGATTCCGCGAGTGGTAGCTCACCACCCTTGTCGCCAAAGATCATAGCTGGATTTTCACGTATATATGGCAAGTGCGTTATATGGTGAATCAACATATCGGTGATGGGTATCAACTCCTCTAGCCATAGACACCCATCATGCACCAAACGAAGTAGCTTCTTGATGACCAAAATTTTCATGGGGGTGTAGTTATAGTGCGGCACCTAAAGTAGGTTGAGTAACCCTTCCTTCT
This sequence comes from Pinus taeda, assembly GCA_000404065.3. NCBI lineage: Eukaryota > Viridiplantae > Streptophyta > Pinopsida > Pinales > Pinaceae > Pinus > Pinus taeda. The sequence continues at coordinate 145,575 of APFE030981007.1, forward strand.
CTACTCCTCTGAGCCACTTTCATTCCTCCATTGTAGTCATCCTCCTATTTGTGTCTATGATGTGGTGCATTAACTATTTTGTTGCCAAGTGTCATAACTTCTCATGCTCCACCAAGTCCCAGTCTTTGAGCTTCAAAATCGGCACCCATGCCAAATGCGAACCATCAAAAGTGATTTCATCTGGTAGTAATGGGGTTTACAGAGGAGTCTTACTTTCATCAATTTCCTTCGGGACCTTGGACTTAGGTTTGCACAGAGGGAAATACTTCGGAAACCGTGTAATAGGGTCCACAACTTGGGACATTCTCTACTCCTCTATTTCCACTCCCACATGCTCATCGTCCATGGTGATGTCTTCGATATCCTCCTCTTCTACCTCTAGATTTATAGCCTTGCCTTTCTACAGAGTAGTGTGCTTTGGTGGGTTTCGTCTTAGGGGATGTGCGCACCAGTATGGCAGGTTGTTTTCCCTTCTTGTCTTTCATGGTCTCCTTGGTTGTGGTTGGCTTCAGTCTTGGCATTCTTGGGAATTTAGGGACCTACGCCAATACTTCGGCGACTTCAAGGGCAAATATTTCAGCCTCTCTCTCCATTTCCTGTGTTGGCTCCTTTACTACTTCTTGTGTATTGATAACTTTTGGGGGTGCTGACATAACACTCTCTATCAGTGTGCGTGAAGTCTTGGGCAAGTTCACAAATGCAGGATTCTGTTTGAGAGCCTTAAAGAACTCTGGGTCCATAGGCATTTGAGAGCTCAACAACTGAATACTCAAAATGCCAAGTGTTTTTCACTAGATAGCCACTTGTAATTTATAGGGCATTTTGAATTCAAATATGATCATTCCCCACAAAATTGGTTCATTAATGCTGGATTGGCACCAGATTTTGAAGGATCTAAGCCATAAGTTTCATCTTAAATGCTAGCTGCCTACTCCATTTGTCCTCACTTCTACCACTTTTTCATGAAGAGTGACTTTAATGGTCACTTTCCCGCCGACTTGCACAATTTATCCCTAGGTAGCATAGCTCCCTCTGCACTACCATGGACCCACTGACACATCCACGCTTCACACCATCTTTCAATTGTGCAACTCTCCCACCTAGGCAGTGTAGTTTATAGTTCCGTGCCTCCTTTCAGCTAGTTGGAGTGCTAAGACTATGCTACATTCATTTAGTCACATGACCAGACCATCGGTGTATGGCTTCAAGCGACTTCCATTCACCTTTCCAAGGAAGGGTTCTCCATTTAACTTGACAAGTTGTACCACTCCTCCATCGGTAATCTCCTTAATAACATAAGGCCCTAACCAGTGCATCCTGAATTTTCCTGGAAATTTATCAAACTTGCTATCATATAACAAAACCACTTCATTTACCTTAAATGTGAGCAACTTGATGTGATGATCATGCCATGCCTTTTCGCGCTGCTTTTGGATCTGCTAGTGAAATCCAACCAAAAATATTTCTTCTTTGAGCTCATCCAGCTGCGCGAGCCTCTCCTCTAGGGATTCTGATTTGTCATACGTGTGAGTGCTACTATGCGTAGACTAGGCATGATGTATTCTGTAGGCATTATAGCTTCCACACCATAGATAAGTCTAAAAGGGGTTTGTCCAGTTAACTTCCTTCATGTCGTCCGGTAAGCCCACAATACTGTAGGTATGCGTACGTCCCAATCACTTCACTAAGAAGTGAAAACCTTGGTTAGTACATTTTCGAGCACTTTTTTGAATGCCTCCACTATCCCATTAGCCTATGGGTGATAAGGTGTGCTCTTCCAGTGATATACTTGAAATTCCTCTATCAATGTGTTTTGTCTCATTCAGGAAGTATGTACCATGATCACTCATCAAGATCCTTGGACATCCAAATCGCGTTAGTACATGCTCAAATAGGAACTTAGTGCCCATCATGCCCATGCAATCCTACACTGGTTGCGCTTCTGCCCAACGAGTCAAATACTTCAACGTAGAGATAATGTACCTTGCTCCTATGTTCCCTTGTGGCTGAATGGGTCCTACAAAATCAATCACCCACTTCTCAAAGGTTTGTAAGGTCATTTGAGGATTCAAATTCATTTCATCCCTTCACGATGGCATACCCATTCTTTGAAAAACATCACATGCCTTGCAATATGGTTTTAAATCTTGATGAAGGGTTGGCCACCACAATCTTGCACGTAGAAACTTCTGCGCAGTGGCTCTTCCCACATAATGTCCTCCCACAGTGCCCCCATGAACATCCATGAGGATGCTTTCTTATTCGAACTTAGGTACATACCATCGCAATATCTCATTAGTCCTCATATTGTATAGATGCCTAGCAATGATAGAGAAATCTATCGCGCACACCACTAATTCCTTCTTTTACTGGACAAAGTACCCTTTTGGTGCAGTTATTGTTGTTAGGAATTGTATTATATCCTCAAAATGACCATCCATGACATGCACTACAAATAGCTGCGCGTCAGGCAATCCTTCTTCCAAGTTAGTAAGTTCCTCCCCTGTTTTGATGCACAACAGATGGTCTGGTCCCGTGTTCAATCATCCTGGCTTCACAACAACGTCAAAATCATGCTCTTGGAACAATAAGAGCCATCTCTAGATTCTTTTCCCCAACACATGCTTCTTGACCAGGTACTTCAACGTGGAGTGATCTGTATACATCTTAAAATGGCCTCCTAGCAAGTAGTTCCAGTAATTTTGGAGCGCATACACCATAGCTAGCCCCTCACGCTAAATGGTAGAATAGTTCTTCTCTACTTTGGATAATATATGGCTTGAGAATGAGATAGGATGGTCCAAGCCTTCTTTGCCAGCCTATGTTAGTATTTCTCCCAATGCTACACATGACGCATTGACATGTACATGAAACTCTTTCTTCCAGTCTAGGAAGACTAGAATCGACGTGGTAACGATATTTTCTTTCAATATATCAAAGATCCTCTTACAGTTGTCATTCTAGTAGAATGTGACATCCTTCTTCAACAATTTTTCCATAGGTGCAGTCATCTGGGCATAGATTTTGATAAACTTTATGTAATATCCCATATGCCCCAGAGTAGCGTGCAGCTGTTTCACACTCCTCGGCGCTTCCAAGTTTAATATCACCACAATCTTCGCGGGGTCTACCACCAATCCTTTTCTACAAACCACATGCCCCAATAGGTTCCCAAAATGAATGAAAAACACACACTTCTTGATATTGAGCATGATCTGGTATCTTTGATAGGTATCGAGCATGAGGTGCAAGCTTGCTACATGGCCTTTAACCAACCCAAACACAATCTAGTCATAACAATATATCTCCAGGAACTTATGAATAAATTCCTTGAATGCCACAAAAACCACCCATGAAAAGATTGCAGGCACATTCTTCAACCCAAATGGCATTACCGTGTACTGAAAACAATCCCACTCAATTGCGGAGGTTTTCTTGCTCCTATCCTCTGGCAGAATTTTGATTTGGTGGTACACAAAGAACCCACCAGTGAAGGAATATGCTTTCTCATGGCCTACATTGTCCAACACTTCATTTGTAAACAAAGTCAGGATAGGATCATGCACACAAGCATCATTCAGTTTTCTAGGATCCACGCATATCCTTATCTCATCCTTCTACTTCTTCTCTTGCACCATCATTGGGCTTACCTAATCAGATTCTTCCACAAGCTCAATGATGCCGGTCATGAGCATCTTGTTGAGATTTAAGTGGAGATTCTCCTTATATTTTGGATTGAGACGGTAAGGCCTTTTTTAACTGGATTCGTGTCGGGCATTAACGTGATCTTCATCATTCCTAGGTCCCCGATTATTCCTTTTAGATCCATAAAATTGGTAGGGAATAAGTCCTAGTATTCATGGAGCAATTCAGTGACCTTATCCACTATTGTGTCATCCCAGTAGTCTCCAATCTTTGTTAATTTTGGTTTGGCCTACGTACCAATTTTCACTTGTTTCATTTGCAATGGTACATTATATCATGGTTCTCAATCTATGGTCGTTGAAACTTGCAGTGGCCTTTTGTTTTTGGAATGCTAATATTTTGTAGATCCTCATCCTCTTCTTCAGTAGTTACATTATAACATTCTAGCACATGACTCTGCTGAGTAGCCTATTCAGGCTGAATCAGGTCTAAAAGATCCTACGATATCCTAAAGATTTCTGTTTTTACTTCTTGTAGTGCTTCATCAATACTGTCAAACCCATTCTCAAAACTAAATGTCATCATGAATCGTTCACATAAGATATTGCATTCACCTGTCCCATGGTAGAGCTTTGTTTCTATATACCAATTCATTGGGATAACATCCAGGGTATGACAACACAGGTGCACCCACTCAGGTCGGGGCTTTTCTCCATAATCCTGGGTCCATTTGGCTAGATGCACATGTAGATCATTCTATCCATCATACTTGTCTTTCAGTCGCATCTTAGGCTTCCAAACCATGTTCTCATCATCCTCCTACATTCACGCCAATCGTCAAAGCTTCCCTTGTGCGTACCCCATTATCTTGCAAGTGTAGTGCGCAGTGCCTAGTCCAAGGCCTAGAAGCGGTGCTTTTCTAGTACCTCCCTTTCAAATGCATCCAGAAAGAGATTTACCTCATTCAGACCATCATAAATAGGCAAATATCTTACCTCTGATGACACACAGTGCAACAACTGGGTCATCATGTTGTAGCTCAGTGTAGTTACATCATGTAACTGATTATGCCAACATTCTATTTCTTCGTTAGAGTCTGAAGTGTAGGAACTCTCGCAATCCCATGTAATCCATCCATCCACGGTGGGATTCGCCCAATCTTGGTCTCATGCTGTTATCTTATAGATATAGTCTAGGTCATCATCACTCTCATGATCGTGCACATGTTCAGTATAGCATGATACTTTAGTAGGATTGAGGGGTTCTATTATGCGCATCGATTTCTTCTAGAAGATCTTATTTTTCTTCTTCAGATTGATTACCCCATTCATATCAGTAGCCCAGTCAATTCCCAGGAGTGCATAATAGGGATTGTTGTCATCCACAATCTCTATTATTTCAAAATCAGTCAGTGCGCTCGCTCCCTCAATATCCACACTCACCCCCTACAGCTGCCCCATGGTGATGATTTTCTGTTGATTTTCCATCCTTAGCTAAATCAGAGACCATTGTAGCGTAGATCTCACCATTCACTCCTAAGTCTATTTTGGTAGGTCATTCACCTCTGACCACATATCCAAAATAACCTAATCCATTTCATACTCTCCTATCTGTGCAATCAGTCTCATCTCCCATCTCGTCCTTGTTTTATGCTTACCAATCTTCCATACTATGTGTGACTCACCTGGCACAGTTCCAACTCATCTATTGATGAGTTCTTGTAACCCTTTCATAGCCTTACGATCGTGCAATAACTTCATACATGTTTTGAGAAGAATCTTCAGTGAAAATCACATAGAGATATTTTTGTCGACGCGTTTCGAACCAACTTGTGTGGTTCATCGTCAGGACAAGTTGAATGAGCAGATCTTGCTATGCATTATAAATAGATCAGGCAGAATATCCAATGACCAAATTTCTAGACGAGGTAACAGCTAGAATGATGACAGCTAGATTTCACCGGAAAACGACTAGTTTGACTATGAAGGGTATAAACAAAGTTTATTCAAATAAGTTAATTCGGTTATTAATTTTATTATTAAAATAAACGTAAATGGACAATTTTATAATTAGAATAAGTGAGTTAATATACTATAATCAAATAAATAATAAAAGTAATTAAAATAGAGATTAGTTAATTATATTTTAAATAAATATACGTTAATTATATTTTAAAATAAAAATCAGTTAAAGGGACATTTTAATCTTAATAATTAAAATTAAGTAATAAATAAATAACTACATTATCCAAGATGTTATATAAATTTTAGTTAGTTTATAGTTGAAAATAGAAAATTTATGAAAATAGTTATTCATTTTAAATTATAAGCAAAAGGACATATATTTTATAAAGTATATATGACAGTTTCATATTCCAGTGAAAGAGTATCCCGATATAAAAATATTTGAGAATTACAATTAATAATAGTTATTAAGGGTAAAATTAGTATATTTTTTTATTATAAATAATAATAAATAAATAAATAAAATAAAATTTTATTTTATGTTTCATAGTCAAAGAGCTTTCAATATATAAATATTAGAGAATTCAAGTAATAGAAAAAAAAAATAGATAACTTAAGGGAGAAAATGACTAGGAGGAGAGGGCTGGGACCTAGCAACTACTGATCTTCCAGCCATCCTCTCTATTGAGATTGTTCAACCTTTTTCAATCCCAAGGGCTTCCCTAAATTTCCATTGATGGAATTGCGACTCTCTATCAATCACACTAGCTTCTTCGATGCATGCATGATGATTGGTTTTCTCCACACGCTCTGCTAAAGCGAAATACTTGGTTCTCATATGCTTGAGGTTAGCTGCGTGCTCACTAATCCTTTGGTTAATGGAGCGACCAATCTCACTGATATAGGGGGTCCCACATGAACAAGGAATAATATAAACACCTTTCATGTCCTTGGGGTCAATAGGATCCTTCATAGATCTAAAGGACTTATGAATGGTGTTAAGAGGTCTAAAGGTTGCGGGGACATTATGCTTCTTAAGAATCCTTGCAATCCTATCCGCGGTCCCTTGAACATATGGAAGATGGACACTAGGAATCTGTTACTTAGGTTCTCTTCTGGATAACGAATTCTTAGTTGCTTTGAGGAAAGCCTTTTGTCCCAAATGTATGCTATAACCGTTTTCAACAAAGACGTTAAGGAGATGGGACTTCTCCTCCTTGAAGCTCCTTTCATCAGAGATCGTTAAGGAATGAGTCACTAGGGTGTTGAGAACTCCCAACTTCTGGGCTGGGAAATGGTGGGAACTAGCATGAAGATACTGCTCCGTATGAGTTTTCTTGCGAAACAGTCAGTGGGAGAGGGAACCATCCTTATTCTCAGAGATAAGAATATCAAGGAATGGGAGGAAACCATCGACTTCTTGTTCCTTAGTGAACTTGATGGCCAAGGATTGATTATTGAGATGATCAAAGAAGAGATCTAACTCCTCTTAGCCATGGGACCAGATGACATTAGTGTCATCCACATATCTCTTCCAAAGATTGGGCAAGAGATGGGCTAAGTTCAGAGCCTTAGATTCAAAATCCTCCATAAAAATATTTGCAACAACAAAGGATAAGGGTGATCCCATGGAAACTCCACAGGTTTGCTCAAAGAACTCACCATCAAAACTGAAAAAGGTCGAAGTGAGGCAGATCTCAACTAATCGAGCAGCATCGGGATCAATTAGATGGTTGATCACTTCCATGGTCTCATTTATAGGGATGAAAGTGTAGAGGGAGACAACATCAAAATTGACAAGAATGTCTCTAGAGTCTAGCTTGATGTCCTTGAGCTCCTCAATAAAGGAAGCTGATTCTTTAACAAAGGACCCTGTACGACCAACTAAGGCTTTAAGCTTCAAGGCAGGGAACTTAGTAAGAAGATAGGTCGAACCTCCAATGGTGTTGACAATGGGCCTAAGGGGAGATCCTTCCTTATGAATTTTAGGGAGCCCATAGATTCTCGGGGTGATCAGATTGTTCTCAATGAGTTTATGGTGCAAGGGACTCACTGAGTTACTGGATTTAATGGCAAGGGCCACAATCCTGGACATATCCTTCAATGAGTTTTTGGGAAGCTTCTTATAACTTCCACTGTTATGAAGATGATCTAACATTTTATTGTGGTAGTCTTCCCTATTAAGAATAACAGTAGCCCCACCTTTGTCAGCTTTCAGAACAACAATCTCTTTGTTCTGATTTAAGGATTTTAGGGCTTCAAATTCATCCCTGCTAAGGTTGCTCTTGGGAGGCCTATCCTTCCTAAGGATGACAACACAATCCTACCTAATAGTGTTCTTAATACTATCAAGTAAACCCCAAGTCTCAAATTCTATGTCACAAATAATGTCATCCACAAGGATCTTCTTAGGGGCCAAGGAAAAGTTTAGACCTTTTCTTAAAACTTTAAAAACAGGAGGGGAAAAAGAGAAACCAGATAAATTGATAACTTTATTATTAATATGAGAGGAAGGGGGAGGATTAATATCATTTATATGACTCTTCCTAGATTTAGAGTAATTGTTCATATGTAAGTCAAGCATTGTTAACTTCTTATTATTGTTGATTATTCTCCTATTCCTAGAACAATAATTATTTACTCCCTCCTTATTATTTACAATATTATCAATATTCTTACTTTTAATAACATTAATATTTTTGTTACTAACAAAGAAATTAATCCTACTATTATTATTATAACTATTAATAACAACATTATTATTATTATTATTATTATTTATATTTTATTATTAATCAAATTATTAGTACTTTGCAATATTGTTACTATTATAATTATTAATATTATTATTATAATTGTTATTACTAATAATATTAAATTCAACATTATTTTTATTATAATTCAAACTATGCTCCACCTCACTTAATACCAAACTACTACGCTCATTAACCAAATTACCAAACATAACTGAGAGGTCGATGGAAGAGCCAACCTTACTTGCGTAGGAGCTATTAGAAGACACCTGATAGAGCTCACAGGAAATCAAATCCAGTTTATGATAGACCAGCCAGGTGTTAGTTTCGGTAGAGGGGACCTAGGGATCAATGTCGGTTCCAGAAAAGTTGTGAACATAGAGGGGTCCATCTCTTGCTCAGGCTTGTCCTTGCTTCCTGAAGTGGAGCCCTCAACAAAGATCTTCTTAGCTTCCATAAAGTCTTCGTGAGCGTGCTCTAAATTAAATTCAACCTCCTTTACCAGGGCTTTGTGAACCCATGTACAATCTTCTAGTTGTTTCCCCTTGTCATTTCCTATAATGATTCCACTTATGAGCACTATATTTACGTTTGGATCTTCCTCACGTGGCTCAGACCTCATCATCTGCAGGTTCTGAGTCAGTGGAGGCAGTAGCACCCCTTTGTCATGTATCATAGCTATCAGTGTAGGACAGACTTTTGTTTCATGATCAAACAATGTGCAATACTTGCATGAAGGATGCATTGGATTAGTGCAATCATGGGCATATTGTCCTGGTCCTCCGAAATTGTAGCAAATCAACTTTCCTTTACTTCTGCCAGGCCATCCTCTATCCCGGCTTTGTCCATGCCCTTGAAATCCTATCCACACCATCCCTGCATTCTGGTCAAGGGGACGTGTTTAGGCCTAAACCCTATAGGTGTGAGCTCTATCCATCATCAATTCATAGCTCCTGCAAGTATTCTCATCATGTCCTACTAACCTACAAAAGTTGCAGAACAACTGTTGTGGTGCTTTTACATACTTCTGTAGCAAGTGATAATTATCTGTGGCATGTTATCTAGCTACTTGACAGATAGCACACCATAATGTAGGCCCCGCACTAGGTCCTGCTTGAGCTGCTGGCGTTAAAGGCATTGGTCCTCCTCCTGCAATGTAATTTGCAAAGATCGGGAAATGGTCTTTTTCATGGCCATTAATCTTGCATTTCAAGCACCATACCTCCTCGCGAATCTTTGGTCAAACCATTCTGTCCTGCTTCAGACTTTGTCTCAAGGCATATATTCTTCAGATGTGCATGGATCTGTTGAACTCCTAGATTAGGATCTTGCATCAGAGTTTCATGTAGTCTCATGGAAATCTCCAAAGCCTCTGCTTGAGTTGTTACCTTTTGCTGTGATAGTGCACTTATGTGTGGTAGTATCGAAGCCACAAACCACTCGTGATGTTGTCCATATGTCAAATTCATGTTGTCTTTGTGGATTGTACATTTCAACCTCTGATCTAGTTCCCAAGACATCTTGCTTGGTTGCATCGTGATCTCTTTGAATCCCACAATTGACTGCGCCTCATATTTAGGCCTACCAAATTTCCTATTTAATGCTTCCTAGATGTCTACTACTCCACCATTCAGGTTATCGTTAGAGTACTTAATATACCAGGTTAGCACGCGAACTTGCAAAGAACTAACCAATGTCGCCTTCTTTAAATGATTATCTGTAACAACTTGAGCTTCCCATACAACCCTCACAACGAACTAGAATTGGTTTGGGTCCTCATTTCCCAATCCTTTGAACAAATGTAACTTCATTGTATTTGCGATACTGAACCATGGTGGAGGTGGTGGTGGTACAAGTGAAGTTGGAGGTGGTGTGGGCAGAGGTGGTATTCATGGGAATCCTTGTCTTATTGACTGAATAACACTTCATGGAGAAACCTTCGCTATCCCTTCTTCATCATTTCGCAGAGGTGAAATCAAAGGGCTATACTCCGGACCGTTTTTTCCTTCGTTCCTGTAAGTTTTTCCACTTCACATAGTCCCAAACATCAAGGTAGCTGCATGACCCATTTTTCATACAACATTATTTTAATCCAAGTATTCAAAGATTTTATATATTTACCTCGCCGTCCTTTGAAAAAACGTTGCTTTACCTCACTATAGCTGACTGAGGTGTCGACCGCAAATTTAGTCACAAATCCTCCTATGACGTGATCGATCCAATGGTTAATAGCGTGGGAAATCTTATCCTCTGATACTTCGAACTTGCACACTAGCTCTAAGGTCCACACAATAGGACCATCAAGTTTCCACCTTCCTTACATATCTTCTAGCTTCACGATCCACTTGTATAGCTGAATAAGGAAGGAGTAGAAAAATATCTTGTGGATCTTTGTATATAGGTATCTATCCAACCAGTGTTGTTTTGTCAGTCATGGGTTTCTATTCTCTTGTGCCATGAAATCATGGACCTTTATATCCAACCAATCTCCAATCTACTTCTTAGTTTGATTCCATTGATACGACATCGCACATCTCTATGCAGATTCTGGTCCCAGCAATAGAACCATTTGTTGGCTTGAGGGGGCCTAACCCAGGTTCAACATTAATTAGCCAAACAAATCCCTACACTATTGTCCCTTTCAGCATCATCCTATGGAGCATGGACTGAAGTCTCACCCAAAGTAGTATGGGGGGATGATGGAACCAAGTTTCCACACCCTGAGATGGTTGTGATGTCGTTTGATTTCTTCTATCACTGCCTTCGTGCAAGTGATCTTGCTCTAGGGCTTCTAAGACAAACCCTCTATTTTGGCTTTCAATACCTTCACAGAGGTATAAGATCGACCTTCATGTAGCCTAACTTGTGGCTGAGGTACTTTCACGTTTTTATGGTAGCACACCGTGCAGATTCCTCAATTACCCTAAGTGATTTTTTTATCTAGTCAAACACTTAAAGTTATCACCGCATAATAAGATACTCATAATTTCATTTAATTATTCACTATAAGTAAATTCATTCATGCATCATATAAGCACAATAAAGGAAATTCATACATAATATATTCAAACCCATCAATAGAACAAAGACATATAAATTGTAGAATAACTCCTTTTATTAATATCTCCCAAGTGTTTACAGACTCTGTCCACCCTGTGCATACATCAGCAGGGGTCCATGCACTCATCTGTGGACTTCTACCCTAGGCCTTTGTGCACTCAGTTTCAGAGCCTCTACCTATGCTACAACCCAAGACTTAGATATCTTTCTCTAAGGCTATGACTCTATTAATGTTGTGTCTCCTAAACTACTTAGAGCTTAGCTCTTTTTACATAAACCCATGGTCCGCAGACCATGGGTAGATCTCTTACAGTCGATTTACTTTACAAAAATAAGGGTAGACTACCCTTTATGACACATAACATATTCGTGCTCCACAGCCACAAAATGTGGAGTCTTTACAATAAGATTACAAAAATTGACTTAAACATGGGCTTTTAGCCCCAAAACTGCCGTTGGGGGATGTCGCTCCCAACATGTAGCTTCCTCTAGGCTTCTGTGTTTCATGTAGTTGTGTCCTATAGGATGGTTATAGTAGGGTTTGACTTTTGATGGCTTCCTGAGCTAGTCCCTGTCTCCTTTATTTTGAAATGAGTAAAACATTTCGTGAAAGTTTTTGGTTTTATTCTATTTATGGTTGAGGCTCAGAGTGCTATGATGGTTGGCAATAGTACATTATTTCCTAATTAGGACCGTTCACCCACTATTGGTGATCATTCACTTGTTGTGTATGAGTCAAGGCCTCATGCTGTCATTATTTCTTTGAATAATTCATTATACACGATACCAGAGGTAGCCCCACCTACCGCCACATCTTTAATCACTGCTAAGAAAGGCAGCAAGCTCATCTCACTGACCAGGGAATTCATCTGTATGGTTCACTCCCAAAGTAATGGGAAGATCGTTGCTACATCCATGACCCCCGTAAAGGGTTCCTCCACACAGCAGCAGTAGCAGCAAAGGGATACGGTCATGACAAAACACAGGAACAACTTCTCCTCACCCACAGGGGTACCACATAAGTTTCAGGTGTGTGAAAAAGTTTGGTTACATCTGCAGAAAGAACGCCTTACAAGAGCCCATCAGAAGCTCAGACCACTCCAACATTGTCCTTACAGCAGTACCAAGCTTGTGGGGAACAATGCTTCGAAGCACAGCATTCCTCCATTCTTTCACCTGCACCAAGTGTTCAATGTGGACCGTCGTCGACCGTGCTTCCCACCATTACTGGACACATCAGACAGTGCAGAACAAGTTCAGCAGATGGAGGAACTCAACGCAATGGGGACCATTGCTTCCTAAGGGGGGAGGAATGATCCAGGTGGATATTGGTGGCCACCTCCCAAGTCCATCTGGACCCCCACCATTTTCTTTCTCAGCATTTTCAGTTTCCTTAATCGTAGCACAACTTACTATTTTTAGCATTTTTCGGGTCTTGACCTCCCGGAGCCGTTTTGAGGCCCTAAACGACGTTTTTTGGAGAATCCAGGGGCAACATGGGTCCATGCAATGGATTGATGTTGCCCGTTCCAACAATGATAGTGCTCGAATAGATCTTTCTAATGAGCTATTGTACGCGTCAAACGGAGATCGTATGCCAAAGTTACGACCCCGGAAAATTGATGTACCAAATTACCCAAAACGGGGCCCACAATTTGGCGTTTCATCTTCTAAGGGTCGGTTTTGGAATGTGAAGGGTTTTCCATTATTTCTCAATAATAAATAGGCCTTCAAGCCTCATTGTAACACAAGTTCGGAACAGTTCAGAGACATGTAGCCGCACATCTATTCTCAGAGATAAGCTACCATCGTCCTAGCTGGTTTATTTCCAATTCTGGTTGTAAGCATATTTCGGTATTTTCCATTAATGAAATGAAGTGTTATTTCCACTGCAACTCTTTATTTATGGTTATCACATCTCTGTATTTATGGTTATCTCTGTAATCTATTGTGTTCCTATTTAAATACGGATCAGGGTAGGAATTTAAAAAACTTAAATAGGCTATCTGATCCATATTTATGCAAGAGTGAAATGAAATACAGATTCAAACCAAAACACAAAGATACAATGAAACATAATTTCAATAATAAAATAGCAACTATTGAAAACCATTTACATGCATAAGATAAAGAAACTAGCTCAAGCGATGGTAGCTTATCTCTCAGAAGAGATGTGATAGCTACATGTCTTCTAAACTGTGATTGAGAAACAATGGAAAACCCTAAACTTTCAAAAACCTAACCCTAAGAGATGAAGCACCAAACGTTTTAGGCCCCGTTGGGTTTAGATGGTACATCAACTTCTTGAGGTCATAAATTTTGCATACAATATATGTTTGGTGTGTAAAATACCTCGTTAGAAATATCTACCTGAGGAAAACAAATTTTGACTACAAAACCATGCCATAGGCTATGTTTTTTCCCATTTTCCAAAAGAATGTCATTTAGGGCCTCAAAACAACTTTGAAAGTTCAAGACCTTAAAAAATGCCAAAAATAGTAAACTATGCTAGAAATTAGGAAAGTGAAAGGAAATAGTGTTGGGGGTCCAAGAAGAATAGGTGGGTGGCCACCAATATATCCTTAGATCAATGCTTCCCTCTTAGGGATTAATGGTCCCCATTGCATTGAGTGCATCCATGAGATGGGGAACTTCTACTAAACTTGGTCCTTGGTGAGCCATTTGCCTTGGTGCAGGAGCTAGCTAGGTTTGACAACCCAATATAGTTGGGTTCTTTGTTGAAAACTTTTTTTAATTTGTGTGTCCATGATCTTATTAGTCATGGTCTATTCAATGCAATCTGGGTTGAGCTTTTTTGGTGTCAGCTGCTTAGCAATGTCTAATGTGTCCAACAATGGTGGAATGTATGTTTGAAGGAAATCTAAATTTAACACTGGGTGTAGGCCAAGGGATTGGGGAATGTTAAGCTAGAAATAATTGTCACCCACAACCTTGGTGATGGTGTAAGGCCCGTATTGGAGTGGTCAAAGCTTTCGATGGACTCTAGTAACACATTCCTTCTTCAAATGCAACCAAACTTTGTCACCCACTTGAAACTTATGTGGTGCCCAATGATGATCATGGCTGTGTTTATACTTGGAATTAGATTTATCCAAGATGTCATGGAATTATAGGTGGATTTATCATTCAAGCTAAATATGCACAAATTTCATTTGTGTAGTGGTAAGAGGCATTGCAACATCAATGGGACACGATGGTAAAAATCCCATACCCACTCGAAAGGGGTTTTGGCCAATTGAGCTATGGAGACATTTGTTATAATTGTCCTGCACATAGGGAAGACTTTCATCCCATGTTTGTGGATCCTTGGAGTTGTACATGTGTAGCATGTGCACTATCATCTTGTTGACAACTTTTTTCAGGTCATCAATCTAAGGATTGAATTCAATCGACTTAGTGAGCATAGTGTCTAAAAGTGCCTAGAGGCTTGACTAGAATGTGCTCAAGAACCTACTATCCCAATCTAAGATGATGGTTTATGTGATCCAAAAATATATCCACACTCATTCGAACAAGAGGTTGGCAGTGTCTTCTACTATGATGCTCTTCTTACAAACCATCAATATAGCGATCTTAGAAAATCTATCAATGAGCACAAATACACAGTCATTACCATGATTGGTGGAAGGAAGGCCAGACATATAGTCCATGGAGATGGATTCACAGAACCATCTAGGAGTAAGAATAGGAGTATATAGGCCTTTCTACTTAATAGTTGGCTTGGAAATGGCACAGGAAGTGCAGGATCTAATATATTTTCCAACATCCGGTCGAAGATTTAGCCAATAAAAATAATTATCCATTGTTCCCACTGTCATCTTGATACCAAAGTGTTATGCAACCCAACTGTAGTTAACCTCCCAAATAATCTTGGTTCACTTGCTTGAAAGAACACAAATGTGTCCTAGGTGGCATAATAGTGTGCCTTGGAGTTGGAAGTCTGGAAATTTCTTTCCATCCATTAGCATATAGCATGTGGTGGAAAATTATGGGTCATTCTTGTAAATTTTCATTCATCCAGAAGTGGCATGCCCACAAGAGTTGAGAACATTGATCAGTGGCACAACCAATGGTTGAATGAGGAAATATGCAACATTATTGGTGCTGCCTTTTAATGTTAATATGAAATTATTGCAGGTATGTGGACCATTTCTTATGGTGGTTGTTCTACAACTTTTGTTATGTATGTATAAACTAAAGAGGTCAGTGACCTCTATGGATGACCAACTTCTTCCCTAGAATGTAATGTTTCCACTACCGACAATCCTACATGATGGGGTACATCTCGTTACCACATATGGGGTATTTTTGAATTGTATGAAAGAGTGCCTCATTGTGATAGGTCATTGGATTCCCTTGTTGGGTGAGAAATGCACCAATGGCATAGTCAGAGGCATATGTATCAATTTCAAATGGTTGTTGTAGGTTTGGAAATGTGAGTGTTGGTGCAAAGCAAAGGTGGTGCTTCAGTTCAATGAACACCTTTTGTTATGAATCAGATCAGAAAAACTTTTATTTTTCTCTACCCTTAGTACCTTGGCTCAAGGGAAAGTTATATGAGAGTAGACCAACAGGAACCTTTGATAGAAATTGGCAACTCCCAAAAGTTATGAAGCGCTATTAGAATGGTTGGGACTAGCCAACCCAAATGACTTGGATCTTAGATGGATCCACTTGCACACCTTGCTCGTCAATGATGTAACCTAGATATTGGACCTAGCTCATGCCAAAGGTGCATTTCTCTAAGTTGGCACATAGTTTGTTTTGTTGCATGATTTTAAGGACCTACTAAATATGTTTCAATTTCTCTTCCCAACTCTATTTGAAGACGAGGATGTTGCCCAGATATATAACCATGAAATATTTGGTGAAGGGCAACAATATGCCATCCATTAACCTCATAAAATTTGTAGGGGCATTTGTCAACCTGAAGGGCATGACCAACCACTCAAAAAGTCCCTTCTTGGATTTGATGGTGGTGTTCCATACATTTATTGGTTCTATTGGAACCTAGTAATAACTAGAGTTCAGATCAATCTTGATGAAGTACCTTTCCCCCTTGATTTTGTCAAGAAGTTCATCAATCCATGGGATTGGATACCTGTTCTTGACAGTGATTTTATTCATTTCTCAATAATCAATGCAGAGTCTTTAGGTTCCATCCTTCTTCTGTATGAGTACAATTGGGCTCCCACAAGGTTAGGAACTTGGTAAGATGTATGCTTTTTGTAGAAAATATTGGATCTTACACTTGATTTCTTCATTTTATATAAGAGAGTGGTGTTATATCATCCCATTGGGTATAGGTTCTCTAGGAGTCCAATCGGTCGAGTTCTTGGGTGAGGAGAAGAAATCCATATAATATTCCATGGCCTTATCCACATACTACTTCTATGTGGAGGAACCGTTCCCATGGGCCATGGATGTGGCCATGATCTTCCCCTTACTTTGAGAATGAATTAGGAAGAAAAAATTCCTAGTATGGGAGATGCTCTTACTGCATTGTTTAGCAAAGATAAAAGAAAAGGTGGTAGTTAGGGCTACCTATGGTATCTTTTATAGCATACTTCCCAAACTAATAATAACAATGTGTGTCTTGTACTCATACACAACATGACACTTCCACAACTATGGTTGGCCTAACAATACATCACAAACTTCAAGCGGAGAAATATCACATAGTACCTCATCCATGAAGGGCTTGATGTTGTAGAGTAGGTGACACTACTAGATGATGTGGAGACCTCAACCTTGATGGGGCCACTCGATGGTGTATGGTTGTAGGTGTGGTGTTTTTGGTAGGCCAAATTACTTCATGACCTTAGCTAAGATGAGGTTTTTTTTACTTTTGTTGTCTACAGTGGAAAACCCATCACCCACATTTGTGATTGGAAGAGACACTCACCCTCCTCTAAATCTTAAGGCTCAATCTTCTTGAACTTGGTGGTGGCAATTATGGCACTAGGTTCTGCATCAATAATATGCTTCCCCTTATCATTCCCCTTGTTATCTCTAGCTTTGTGTCGGAACATGCATCTGACTCTAAATATTTTAGCTCGACCACAAGTGACTGCTTAGTGTGACATTCATTAATGTTGTCGGTGGGGCTCCTATGAAACTAACACCACTTTCCAGTGCCCTTCTTCACCTTCATGGTGCTATTATTTTCTTGTGGCTTCAATGGGTTGCCTTGTGTTGCTCCATCTTAGCTCTATCCTTTACTTTGTGCCTTGGAGGTGCCTTTTCCCTGTTTTCGATTCGCAGATCCAAATTCTCCCTTCTTCTATTTAGACTTATGTTTGATCCTCACAACATATTGGTATGTTGCACCAAGCATGGAGACTCCTAGGAACTCCATTTCTTCTTGGATTTGTTTATACAAATGACCATGGTAGTTGAGTATCATATTCCACTCAGAATCCTTGCTACCCAACTTCATGCGTAGGGTATGGAAAATGTTTGTGAACTCCAACACATCTTCATCCCTTCCCTACCATAGTGAGATCCACTTTATGTATGTATATCCATAGCTTCCAACAAGGTATTATTGTTCCTTGATGGCATCTCATTAATAATTCTAAGAGGGTGTGGTTGAAAATAGTGAGGGTTTCTCCTCATCCATGTACTCACAGTGAGTTTCCCACTAGACGTTGACATGGGGGCCAAATTTGAGGAGGGAAAAAGTAATCTTTTACTAATCAGGAAAATTATGGACTGAAAAATATCCCTCCATAAAATTTAACCATCTATCTAGGGCATCTGGATATATTTTTCCTTCAAGTATAGGGATATTAAATTTAACTTGTAGCATGAATGGGGAAACACCTCTGAAGTGCTTACTAGATGAAGATGCTTTGCCCTCTCATACCTGCCAAAGGATTTGGTGAAAATTGTCCATCATCTCGTTTCTTTGTCACTCAAGGGCTTCTTGAAGAAATATTTTAAAAGGGTCTTCCACTCCCTCATATTTATTTTCTTCTTCCATGGGAGGTCATGGGTGTTGGCGAGGCTAGTTTTTCTAGGCTTCAACTAGTTCAAGTCCCAACTCCTTATATCTCGACCTTGTTGGGGGCATGCACAAAAAATCATAGAAAGAGAAGACCACTCTCATACCATTAATCTAGATTTATGCAGGAATGAAATAAAATACAGATTCAAACCAAAACACAGAGATAAAATGAAACAAAATTTCAATTAATAAAATAGAAAATTTCAATTTAAGTTGAAAATTGTTTACATACATAAGAAAAGCAAACTAACTTAGGCGATGGTAATTTATCGTTGAGAAGAGATTTGATGGCTAGATGCCTTCTAAAATGTGTTATAATGAGTCTTATAGGCATTTTTATTATTGATCAACAATGGAAAACACTAAACATCCAAAAACCTAACCCTAAGAGATGAAGCACCAAATGTTTGTGGGCCATGTTGGGGTTAGTTGGTACATAAACTTCCTCGGGTTGTAAATTTGGCATATATTATTTCTTTGATATGTATGATACCTCGTTAGAAAAGTTTATCTGAAGATAACAAATTTCGATTGTAAACCCATGCCAAAGGATATGGGTTTTCCAATTTTCCAAAAAAAATTCATTTAGGGCCTCAAAACAAATCTGGAATTTCAGGACCCAAAAAACTACCAAAAATAGTAAATTGTGGTAGAAATTAGGAAAATGAAAGGAAACAATGTTGGAGGTCCAAGTGGAATAGGTGGGTGGCCACCAATATCCACTTGGATCACTTTCAAGTTCTAAAAATAAACTTATGTTGTTAATTGCACTAGCGCATGTGAATTTTAATCCTGAAAGGTGATACTTTCTGCAAGCAGGGTATACTTAACTTGCAAAACTAGGGTAGAGTTTGGATGACTTGAATTCCTATGGATTCTTATGAAAAATGGATGACAAAAAAGAGAACTCAAGGGGAAAGGAGACTCATCCATTTTATTTTCTTGATTTACATGCTTATTTGTTTGCAAGTATGCGGGAACCTGAGAACAAGCAACCAAAGTGGGAAAATGCCAAAATAACCTACTGCAGGTCTAATGTATTGGTCGATACATGACACAAGTGAGGATTCCCTTGACGTAGAATTACAGTTTATTTCGGGCTTATGTCAGTGAGATGTGGGGTCATACATGTGGTTTACTAACAAGACATGATGCCTTATTGGGCACAATGGGATTCATTGCAGGTGCTTGCCTGATGGGTGGAGATAATATGGTAGACATACAAGATAGGTAATCAGTGTAAATGTATTTGTGGTATACATATGTATGGTTGGGCGAATGTTTTTGAAAACCAAATATGCATGTGAGATGCCCTAGGGAATGACACATGGTATTTCCTACATGGCCTTAGGAGTCAACTTTTGAAAATGTCAGAGGGATGTAGAGAGCCCATGGTGTTGACACATGGCTTCATCGCACCACCTCCACATGTTATCATATTTGCATGTCGACCACAAAGGAAACCCTAAGACATCAAATGAACATGTTGCCTTGTCATTAGATCTAGGTGGCATACATGTCCATTGGTGCCCGCCCCCCCCTACTGGTCCATCCACCTTGGCCTGGTATGCATGCGTCGGGCATGCCTACTGATGCCTGAAATCCATGCATTTGCAATGTGGATCGACCTGATATCTTGAAACCATGCCCATTAATTGTTACTGAAGTTCACAAAAAAACTCCTTTCGAACTTGTCCATCAGGTATTTTCCCTTAGCCTCAAATTTTCTAGGATTGGAGAATTTGACACTGTTGGCAGTGTTGGACCCATAAACATTCAAGGTATCTCCCCAATATGATATCACAATTAGACCTCACACCATTTGGTGTAGGATTCTCATCCGGTAGGATCGCCCGGTTAGGAAATATTAGAGAATTGCCTCAGTTCTAGCTATCATCACAAGAGAGTGATGAAATGGTATCTTTGAAAAGCAAAGTGAGTGTGATTAGAGAGTGTGCAATGCAACTATGACTAGGTTCTCTTACTGTGAAAAGGGGGGGAACTGAAAAGTGAGCCTTTAAGTGAGAAGATCTATCTACCATACATCAACATAGTCCACGACAGATGTGATGGTCATTATAGTTGATAGGTAAGGAAAGGTTTGTCTAGTATCCGGCAAAATAGTCCATAGGGATGAGATAGTAGTGACAACCATTACAATACATTCCTAACAAGATAAGCACTAAAACAACCAAAATAGTTCAACTATCTTAGTACATGTCAAAGAAAAAATGAAATAAAAAAGTTAACATAATAGTCTTACAAACCTCCATAAATCATGCATGAAAATGTGTTGGCCTGAAAAGGCTTCTATAATTAAGAAAAAGTTCCAAGACACATATTTACATTGTACTTCACTAGCCCTTGTAGTGGGACATTGGAACCATTCCTTGGAACCATTCTAATGCTTTGTGGGAGGAGCCAAGGCGAAAAGTCATTTTCTCATACAATTAAAGGAGTATATATAACGAAAGGGGTGAGGCCTACCCCTTGTGACTCTTTGACTACCCTCATGACTATTCATCTTGCTTTGACTTTTTAACTTACATGATTCTTCATATTCAAGTGTGTCCATTGGACTTTCACTTTACAATACATTTGATTTACAATAAACAAGGCCGACAATGGTGATGTGGCATATGGAAACTCATAACTTGACTTCACATGACACTGCTAAGATGGACTAGCTTGGTGATGTGACAATTTCAAGTCACTACTACTACTCAGTGATAGATGTGTTCTTGGATGTGCTTTGTCTTTTCCCCTGCATAGTTTGATGATTCAGGGTCTTGAATGATTATTGGTCTTGGAAGATGGTTGCACACTTTTGTTCCTTTTTCTTTCTCTTGGTAGGTTCATTCATCCATTCAACTATAAGTGAGCCTTTAGGTATGCTTCCTCTTTCTTCTTCTTCTTCTCCATCATCATCTCGCAATGATTTGACAATGTTCTTGTTCCTGTAATTCACTCATGATGGGATGACATCAATCCAAAAACTCCCTAATCTAAGATGATGCATTCTTATACATGGACTGATCCTGGGACCGATGACAGGCTAAGAGAGAGGGCCTAATAATTGTACCTTACACAGTTCCATCTGATAGGGAGGGGGAGTTGATCACTGACACTACGCAGAGTGTAACTTAGGCTTGACTGAGGAACTTCTAACCATATTCCATACTAGGGAGAAATATTGCACATTGGCCACTAGGAGTTAGGATTGTGTAGTTTAGGCAGATAGTGGCTGATGCGGGATGGGCCCTTGGGAGGAAGATCTATGCAATTTTTAGACACAAGGAGGATGGGGTAGCAGAGAGACTTCAAGGACAAATCTACACAGTTTTTGAAGTCAGTGAGCTCTGACTCTGGGAGGACACTGGGGGAAACCTCTATGCATTTTTGGAGGCCATGGGAGGTTGGGGTCTATGTGCATTGTAGGGTTCTAGCAGATAAGGGGAAGAGCTTGAGGACTGGAAGTGTGAAGTGCGAAATTCAACTCAGACTAGGAGGAACTACTACACAATTCTGGAGGTTAAGGGAGATTGTTGGGCTCTGGAATTTCACAATTCAACTTCCTTAGAGGATAGTGACTATACAATGCATAGTTCTAGGTAGCAAGGTCACAACACTGAGGGTTGAGAATGCACAGTGTGTAGTTTAGTCAGGGTCTAATGAAGTTGAGTTTCCTGGTCAGGAAGAGCTTCAAGAAAATGGTGAAGTGTGGGAGAAAGGTGAACTTATGATGAACTTGAACTTGTGATCACACACTTAGCACACTTTGATGACATCACAACGTAGACCATCGGAGAAAAAAGAAAGAATTTCCCTCTATGTGATTATCTCATAACAAGAAGTGACAATTGTGACACCTCTGATAGACTTTAGAATGATTGATATGACACCATGGAAAATTTCAAGGGCTAATATTCACAGGTGGGCTAATTTTCCATGATTTTTCCAAAATATGATTCGTTAGTTTCAATTTTTTATAAAACTGACTTGCCCAAATTTTACAATATAAAATTATATTACCTTAAAAATAACCAACATTATATAGAGAGTATATATAAAATCATTATAAATTTGAATAATTTTACAAATACATCAATAAAATTTGTATGGTTTGTGTATTAGGGACTAGTGAGATTCGTCAATGTTTTTAAACTTCAAGATAATTCTTCATCCTTAAAATCTTCGTTGGATGACACTTGTCCTACAGTGCTCAAAAATTTATGTAGGAGTGTGACAGGTGTTTACATGGCTAGGAAAACTCGTATACACAAAGACCAACCTTTGAAACCACTGGAAATGTTGCAAACATGACATATCATTCACACATGACAAAAGATGACAGTTGTTCCAACAAGAAAAAAGGGTCAAAGGAATTTAGGAAAGCTCATGAAATGACGTTAAGTGTTTGCAAAAATCAAGGGGAAGACCAAGGAAGGCTCTAAAACCTAGGTACAAGCCAAAATTTGCAGGGTGTTGTAGCCACTAAAACACTTGGCGACACACTAGTTGAATTCCAACTTCTTTGTCTTGGTTATTTTCTTGTGTGCAGTGCCTTGGTCCTTCAGGGAGTATTAATTCATTATGAAAATTAACTTGGCTTCCCCACTTACCCCATGGGCATATATGGTTCTCGGTGTACCTTCTAGGTTGAACGCAACATTAGATTCATCATGATCACAATGTTTTGAATTGGGAAGGGTAGTTTAGCTCGCAAGCTTAAGATTTTTAGAGTATAGTTTTTCATCTCTAGTGTTGCTCTACTACCAATAGGCATGGACAATACCCTAACAGAGTCACACAAGAACACAAGCATTGCTCCACTATCAGCGAGCCTGGACAGTACCCTGGTGGAGTTCCTTGCTTCACCTCTCTACGTAAAAAGCCTTTCTCTTCTTTCACCTTTATTTATTTATTTAAAGATAATTGTGCATTAACACTTATTTATTTTGGGGCGGAAGAAGGATCCCACCTTATTGAGAGCAGGAGAGGTTGTTCCTTCATAGAAGCGTATCAATAACTATTATTTAGGTTTGCTCATTTATATTTTACCCTTCTCCATTTCTACTAGTTGGATAAGCTTGAGAAAACCAAAGAAGAAAACTGAGTATAGGCACGAGGTTTCCAGACTGAACATAGGTTCATGGTTGGGCAAAAATCTCATTATGGATGGATCATATTTTCCATCAAAACTTCATTGTCCAAAAGATACAACCAACACAAGGAAGACAGATAGAAGACTAGCCAAGAATTGCAGTGTCACATGACTCTTTGAACTTCATCCACAATGTAGTAAGGCACAACACTTCTTTACATGACTAAAACAACACAAAACTGAAGCAAAACGTAAACAACAAATAAAAAAATACTATGTACATAGTGTGGGGTGCAACCCCGGATCTTCATTGAAAGTATTGTTTTAAGTCATGGCCATTGACAAGGAGAGAGTCAATCTTCCCGTCAAGTGATTGAAGATGATACATGTGTTGGACAAGATTTTTGTGGACTGTAAGGACCAATCCACAGGGACTGAAACTTAGTATGCTTGCCTTTTTCTTTGTGGCCTTTGTCCCACTTCAAGACTAAGTCACCCACACTAAAGTTATTCTTCTCTGTAGACTTTCTATCAAACAATCAATTGATGCAACTATGATGGAGTGAAATTTTTTATTTTGCTTTCATCCTTTCTTCATGTAACTTGTGCAAGGTTTCCATCCTATGTTGAACTAAAAGACATGGCTTGCCTTGGGATTATTAGGGCAATTGAAGAGCAAGAAAGTAGATGTTTAGTGAAAGGATGGATTCTTTTCCATACACTAGGAAGTAAGGGGAGGTATTCAAAAAAGGCTTAGGTGTGACTCAGTCAGCCCATAAGGCATTCACCAAGTGGAGTGCCAGTTTCTCTCCTCATATAATATGGTATTTTAAATGATGTGGATGAGGTTCTTATTCGTAGATTCAGGAAGACCATTCCCCCGTGGATAGTAATTAACAGAATGCTTCAAGATGATACCATTTTCCAATGCAAAATCATAAATATTTAACGAGGAAAAATATGTTTCATTGTAAAAAAAAAAGTGACTTAGGAACATTGAACCTGGAGATGATATTCTGTTGTAGAAAGCTAATTACTCCCTGATCGTTCACTTGTTTCAATGGAACTACCTCTATCCACTGTGTAAAATGATCTTTAGTAATTAGGATATATCAATGTTGCTTTGATGAGTGAGGGAAAATTTCCCCAATGATATCCAAGCCCCATTGTTGAAATGGTTCTTCTATTGCAATGGGATGCAACAGGGCTGCTGACTTCCAATTTCTTCCAGCACACATCTGATAGACTGGACACTTGTGGGCATAGGCATGAGCATCCTTGAATAATGTTGACCACCTGAAATTGGCCCGTATGACCTTGTACACTGTAGTGTTTCCAATTAAGTGTCCCTCGGTTGGTCTGTCATGGAGATCATGTAAAACCTTATCTAAGTCATGTGCCTCCAAACATCTAAGAAATATCCCATTGTGGAGCTTCCTAAACAACACCCCATGCACCACTTGATATGACAGTGCTTTGAGTTAGATTGCCCTCTTCAACCGCATAGAGAAATGGGAGTTCATGGTGCCATGCTCAAGGTATTAGCGCACATCGATGTACCAAGAGTTTCTATCCAAATTGATGGAGGCTCACTCAACTTTGTACATTTCGACCTCTTGCTCCCATCTTGTGAGCTCTTCTTCTTCTTCTTTTTCATTGACTACTTCTACTGCTAACTTGAAAAGACCATGACCCTTGATGATGTGAGCTGGCTTGATGTCAAGATCATATTCCTGTAATCTGGTCATCCAGTTGGCCCTTATTTCACCCAACTCTTTCTAAACAAGTAGTGATCTAACTGTTGGGTGTGTAACAATGACAATACAATGGTTTCTAAATAGATAGGGTCTGACGTGTTTTACCACCTTGTATACTACACATGCTTGTTTTTCCACAGTGAGGTAAGTGAGCTATGGTCCATGCGTGATTTCACTCCTGAAGGAGATAGGATGTTCATTGTTCAACTCATCCTTATGAGTGAGCACAACAATAAGAGAGGTGTTGAAAGTGAAAGTGTATAGCAAGAAGTCTTTGTTGAAGTCTAGGTTGTACAATGTGTGATCCAAATTTAAATAGGAATGAAAAAAATTATAGATATAACCATAAACATAAAGATGCAGCAGAAATAAAACTTCATTTCATTAATATCAAAGAACTAAAATATGCTTACATACAGAATGGAAATAAACTAGCTTGGGCAATGGCAGCTTATCTCTGAGAAGAGAAGTGATGGCTACATGCCTCTAGACTAAGCTACAATGAGGCTTGAAGGCCTATTTATTATTGAGAAATAATGGAAAACCCAAAACATCCAAAAACCTAACCCTAGGAGCTGAAACCCCAAACTATGGGCCCTATTGGGGTAAATTGGTACATCAACTTCCCGGTGTTGTAACTTTGCCTTACGATCTTTGTTTGATGCACATGATACCTCGTTAGAAAGATATATCTAAGGACTAAAACTGTTAACAAGAAATATCAATTTGAAACCTCATATGAGTCCACTCGTGATTTTCCAAAAAAGCGTCGTTTAGGGCCTCAAAACAGGTTTGGATGTTCAAGACCCGGAAAAACTACCAAAAATAGTAAACTATGCTACAATTACGGAAATTGAAAAACTAAAAGAAATAATGGTGGGGGTCCAAGTGGAATAGGAAGGTGGCCACCAATATCCACCTTGATCAACGTGGGTGCTTCTGCTACAGATTTCTTAATATGGGCGAACATGTACTTTTCTCTTTTATCCTATTTATAGGTTGTGTCTTTCTTGGTCATCTCTTGTATTGGTTTAACAATCTAAGCATAGTCAGAGATGAATTTTCTAAGGAATTTAATCTTCCCCGGGAAATACTACATGGATTTTTTATTCACTCGGTAGTGAATTTGGTTGATGGTCTGGACCTTATCCGGATCTATCTTGGTCCTAATTTTAGCAGTGATGTGGCTAAGAAGGTTACCCTCGTTCACTGCAAAGATACTCTTCTTGGGATTCAAGGATATCCTATATTTTTGGCATCACTCAAAAATATTCTCCAATTGTCGTAGGTGGTCTGACCAATGTTTGGAAAATATTTTCACATCATTGAGGTAGACCACAATTCTCTATCCAGTAATCCTACAAAAGGCAATGTCCATTGCATGTTGGAACATTGCATTAGCATTAACCATCCTAAACGACATTCATCGAAATCTGAATGTGCCCTACTTTGTTCATAATATAGTTTAAAATATGTCAAATTATGCTACACGAACCTGGTTGTAATCCTCAAATCCATTGAGGAAAGAGAACATTTCAGCCCCAAATATTGTTTACAACATCTGTTCCATGGACAACACTAGGTAATTCTCCTTGTCTGAGGTGCGGTTGAGATTGTGGGAATATATGCATAGTCGGATCTCCCCGAACTCATAGGGACTAAGTTGGATACCCACATTCAATGTCACACTTTGTAAATGATCTGAGCATCCAGTAGTTTTCTGAATTCCTCCTGTATGAGGGGCTCAAGCGTTGGATGAACTTTTCTTAATTTCTGCTGAAAATTCTTGGCCCCTTCCTTGATTGGTATCACATACTAGATTATTCACATGTCATATGTATTGAGATCATCGTATGTCCACACGAGGATATCACATATTTCTTGAATAGGTGAATAAAGGCTTTCTACTCTTATGTTGTGCAACAAGTACTGAGATTAACATACTTCAGATATTTCTTTGTTCCTAAATTGATTTGGTCATGCAAATGTGGAACTGTGGGTCTTGGCATTTACAAGTCCTTGGAAGTAGTTCTATAGATCATACATCTTCTCTAGTGATACCACACCCTTAGGGATGAGGTTGCCTTTACTTGCACTAGTTGTATCCTACAGTGTCTGCTTATGCTCGTCCTCATCAATCGTTGCATCTTTGAATATGTTAGCGTTCTCCATAAAGTACAATATATATTGGTCATCATAAAAAATGTGTGAGTTAGCTATGTTATCTGGGACGGATGGTTTATACAAAATTTCAATAGAAAATTCGTCCCTTAAATGTAACATCCCAGCAATTACATTTGTTACAGCATCTACAGTTGTCTTACACATTCTTGGTACTGAAATAATGTTAAAATCTTGGAAGTGAGAGATAGGTTTCCATACCTCTTGTTGATAACTCTTAAGATGAGGTGACACATAGTGTATAGTGTTACATATCTGATGTACCACGATTGAGGAATCACCTACCACTTTTAGGACAAGAACATTTAGGTCTATGGCTTTTGCAAGCCCAAGACGAGTGCTTCCTAGTCTGCATTGTTATTTGTGCACTGGAATTCCAAGTGACTAGAGATTAAATGTTTTCTCTGTAGTGGGTCTATTAAAAAACAACCAACTCTAGATCCCTCCTGTGTCTTAGATCCATTAAAGTACATTGTCCATATATCATATGTACAAGGACTACTTACAACACTAGTACTACTACTGCTACTACTACTACTAGTTGTACAAAGTTTATTATTACTAGTTGGACATGGAAGGAGGTCCAACTATATGTTTGGTGGGATTGTGGATGGATCTGCAAGATAGCTCCCCAACTATGCTTCTAGAAAACAATTACGAAAATCAAGTTCTGCAAAATTCAATGACTTCTTATGCCCGTTCAAGGGAATCACCATGTGCTTCATGTATCCTCTGACTCTACTTGAATTTGATTATTCCTGCCTTTGTATGGAAGCCATAAGTGTAACCAATCTATGGAAATGCATCCTTGCAACTTGCTAGACCAATCTTTGCCTAGTAATACCCCATATGATTCTGGGATGTCCACAATTACAATGTTGATGCATCGATGAAGTCATCCGTCAGTTGATAACCAGATGATAACATCCTTGAGTTCACCAATTGTTGGAACACAAGTCTTGTCTAGTTGGATGATTTGTGCATCTGTCTTATCCCATTCAACATTGATCTTCTTGGCCACAGATAGTGGCATGAAATTTACCGATGCACCGAAATCAACCAAGAAATTGTGTATATTTACGTTGAAGATTTCAAACGTTAATAGGAATAGTGGGAAGAGTGTGTTTGCCTCTAGGTGGAGTGCATTGAGTACAAGTGCAAGAGAAACATGAGAATTATTGGTTCCCTTGTTTGAAGATGTAATATTACTAGTAGAATTTTTCCCCAGTGGTCGTAGAAGGATGTCCCACTAGTTTGTGATATTGGTAAGTTCACATAGGGAGATATTTTCATGAACCTTCTTCATTATCTTCTACAATATTGTAATCTACAGTGGGAAGAATAACCAAGGTGTTGGGAGTGGAACTAGGTTTATGGTTTCCAGTGGAATGGTTCTATCTTTACTGTTAGCAAAAACAATTTTCGTTAGAACTATTTTCCCTAACTTGCTCTTAATGTTCTACGTTGAGTTAGCTGGAGGACTTAGTTTTCTTAACAAACTTTCTCTGAATTTTTGTTTAAGAACCTCAATCATAGTGGTTGGCCCTTGAAATCTCAAGTTTTATCACTTAATCTTATTTTGGACTGGAATATCACTCATAGGTTCCTTATTGGCAATACTTTTTTGGGTTGCGAGAACACAATGATAAATATTTACTACATTCCCAGTGCTTGGAGCTTTATCAAATGCAACAACTTGTTCTTCCTATTGATTGGGCTCAGCCTGATCTTTGACCATGAATGTGTCCACAAACTGCATAGCTATTCTTCTTGTGAGTTGGTTCCATTGTGGGCACATCTTTTCTAAATGATGCTTATTACAAAATGTGCAGTATGAGTCTGTGCCAAATTTTCAATGTTCATCACCACATTGGCTCTGCACAGATTTTGTCAGCTAATTGTTGTTACTGTCGGAAGCTGCATTCCTTTTAGAGATGAACCTGAGGGGACTACTTCTCACGATAGTCCTGCTTGTCCTTTGTTTAAAAGTTCATTCATTTCGTTGATCGGGGACTTAACGAGACGAGTAAGGATTTCAAGGTCATTTGGTTATTTTTCCTTAGCTTTGTTATAGAGGCCTGAGACCTCTTACCTATGTATTTGGAGTCCTTTGTGGTTTCATCATCTATGATTACTCTAATAGCACATAGGTCTTCTCTATGGAAATATCCTCTTCATAGTCTTCTATTAAATTTGGTCTCGCAATTCGCTTCACAAACTGCACAATACTTTTTGGCAAGGGAAAAGTGTAGTAATTGATAGTGACGGAGTTATGAGGTTTTGTGTCATCCGAAAACTTGTTCAAGATGTGATTGAAACTCTGATTGAAATATTTAAACTTTTTCTTTCTTCTCCATCTTAAGGCTAACCAACTCTTTCAATAACCTGGGCGGGGTCTTATCTTTAGCAAATTTCTTAACAAAGATTCTTTTGAATGCCCTCCAATTTTGGATGGAGTTTGGGGAAAGTTTGTGGTACCATACAATTTCTCTACCATCCAAGGTATATGCAAAAACTCTACAAGAAACACCATCATAATGTAGCTCAAGTTTTTGCAGGTGTAGGTAAAAGTTGTCTAAGTGGTCTTCAGCCTTTGCTTCCTTGTCAGGGTCATATTTTGTAAAGAGATTCTCTACGTGTTTGGCTTCTTTTATAGGACACCTAGAAGTTCCAATGGGCCCTAATTTATCCAATCCAGATTTTTCTCTACCATGTCTTCTTCTTCATTGTTTTACTTTTCCTCTAGTGAATTTGATGGTTCCACCTCTTCTTTGTCTTCGTTCCCTTCCTCTCCACCTCCCCCACTGGAACCTAAACATGAGAGTAAAGGGTTTCCTCCTTATCCTTCTTGAAAGAGTGTAGGTTCTTCTTCCCTTTCCATAGATTCTGTTAGTTCTTCAAGAGTGGTGAGAATTTCTTCTTCAATAGATGAGACCACTACTCCTATGGGCGTTGTCTTATTCTTCTTTTGAAAACATGGAAGAGGGATTACTCTCGAAATCAATCCAAATTCTTTTTCAAATTGGTGGGTGATGGGGCTGACTATCCAAATTTGATGGTATGGAATTTCACATTCAGGCTTGGGTAGTGAGGAGTTACCAACTTTACCATTGCGAGTATGGGAGAGGGAGTGGATGTTACTGCCTTGAGCATATGATGGATTAGTGTATTTGGTGGGACAATCAACCATAAAATACCGGTAGACCTCCTTCTAGTACCAGAAATGTTGACGATGTTGGACCCACCAACATTTAGGGGATCTCCCGGATACGATGTCCCAATCAAAACTCACATTTTTTTAGTGTATGAGTCCCATCCAATATGATGGCCGGGTTTCCAAATACTTAGATATTTTCCTCAGCTCTAGTTGTCATCATAAGAGAGTGATGCAATGGTATCTTTGGAAAGCAAGCTCAGTGAGTGTGCAACACAACTATGTCTAGGTTATCTTAGTGCAAAGGGGGGAGGGGAGAAAAGTGAGCATCTAAGTGAGAGGTAATAGTGCCACCCAAGGAGAGACACACATGAACTAGAAATGCTTTTCCAACATAGCATAGAATATTCCATAGCAGATGCGACAGTTATTAAAACCAATGAACAAGAGAATATGTGTCTACCATCCTGTGGAATAGTTCACAACGGATGTGACAGTCATTATAACCGATAGTTAAGGAAAGGTCTATCTAGTATCCTGTGGAACAGTCCATGGGGATGAGACAACAATGACAACCATTACAGCACATTCCCAACAACATGAGCACTAAAACAACCAAAATAGTTCAACTATATTATTACATGTGAAAGAAACATGAAATACAAATGTTCACAAAATAGTCTTATAAACATCCATAAGTCATGCATGAAAATGTGTTGGCATGAAAAGGCTTCCGTGATTAAGAAAAAGTTCTAAGACACATATTTACATTATACATCACTAGCCCCAGTAGTGGGACATTGGAGCCACTCCTTGCTCCTCAAAAAATTGAATGAACTCTCTAATTCTTTGGGCGAGCAGCCAAGGTGAAAAGTTATTTTCTCATACAATGAGGGGGTATATATAACCAAATGGGTGAGGCCTACCCCTTGTGACTCTTTGACTACCCTCATCACTGTTCAACTTCCTTTGAATTTTCACCTTACATGATTCTTCATATTCAAGTGTGTCTATTAGACTTCCACTTTAAAATACATTTGACTTACGACAAATTACATTGCCCACAATGGTGATGTGCCATATGGAAAATGATGACACAACTTGACATGACACTGCTAAAATGGAATGACTTGATGATTTGGCAATATCAAGCCGCAACTATTGTTGAGTGATAGATGTGTTCTTGGATGTGCTTTCTCTTCTCCTCTGCATAGCTTGATGATGCGGGGTCTTCAATGATCTTCGGTCTTGGAAGATGGTTGCACACTTGTGTTCCTTTTCCTTTCTCTTGGTAGGTTCATTCATCTATTCAGCTAAAAGTGAGTATTTAGGCATGCTTCCTCTTTCTTCTTCTTCTTCTTCATTATCTTGCCATGATTTGACAATGTACATGTTCCTACAATTCACTCATGACAAGACAAAATCAATCCAAAAAATCCCTAATCTAAGATGATGCATTGTTATCCATGGACTGAGCCCATGACCAATGACAGGCTAAGAGAGACGGCTTAGTAACTATGCATTGTGCAACTCCAGGTGATAGGGAGAGGGGGTTGATCACTGAGACTGCAGAGAGTGTAGCTTAGGCTTGATTGAGGAACTTTTGAGCATAGTCCCTACTAGGGAGAAATATTGTGCAGTGGCCACTGGGAGTCAAGATTGCATAGTTCAGGCAGATAGTGGTTGATGCAGGATGGGACCCTTGAAGGCAAATCTGCATAATTCCTAAATACAAGGAGGCTTGGGTAGAAGAGAGACCCGAAGGACAAATTTGTGCAGTTTTTGAGGTTAGTGAGCTCTGGTTGTTGAAGGACACTAGGGGACACATCTCCATAGTTCTTGAGTCTAAGGGAGGTTGGGGTCGCTATGCATTATGGGGTTCCAATAGACAAGGGGAATATCTTGAGGACTGGAAATGTGAAGTGCGCAATTCAAGTTAGACTAGGAGGTACTGCTACACAATTCTAGAAGTTAAGGGAGACTACTAGGCTCTAGAATTAAGTAGTGCAACTTCCCTTGAGGACAGTGACTGTGCAGTTCTAGGAAGCAAGGTCACAACACTAAGGGTTGATACTACACAATGCGCAATTCAGTTAGGGTCTAGTGAAGCTGAGTTGCCCAATTGGGAAGAGTTCTAGGAAAATGGCTAAGTGCAAGAGAAAGGTGAACTTGTGATCACACACTTAGCACATTTCGATGACATGAAAACATAGACCATGGGAGAAACAAAAAATAATTTCCCTCTGTGTAACTATCTCATAAAAAGAAGCAACAAGTGCGACATCTGAGATATACTTTAGAATGACCATGATGAAACTTGTGCAATAGTGCTCAAAGCTTTGTGTATGAGTGCAACAAGTGTCTACATGGCTAGGAAAACTCGTATACAAAAACACCAACCTTCGAAACCACTAGAAAAGTTCATAAAAGTGACATATTATTCACACATGCCAAAAGACAACAGTTGATCGAGCAAGAAAAAGGGGTCAGAGGAATTTAGGAAATCTCATGAAATGAGCTTAAGTGTTTGCAACAATCAAGGGGAAGACCAAGGAAGGCTCTGAAATTTAGGACAAGACAAAATTTTGGAGGGCGTTGTAGCCACTACAATAGACCCCAACATGACGTATTTTCATATTTAGAGAATTTGAAAAGAAATCAAAAGAAAAGTCCAATATGGCCTTTTTCATTTACATTTAGTGAGTTTGAAGACAGGATAAAAAATAACTCATTTTTTTCTTTCAATATAAAATTTTAATGAGCCCAGAGGAAGTAAATCTTGACGATTTTCCAAATTTAAAGAGTTCAAAAACTCGATAAACAAAACTCCATTAGATGTCTTTTTTGTAAATGTAATGAGTCTGAAAAAAGAATTAAAGTATGCTCATGCCAAAAAAAACTCATGTTTCAACATTAACCTGAAATCTGCACACACTGAAATGACCAATGTTTATCATATATTCCCAAAAATATGCTAGAAATAGATAAAATGAGGCATTTTTAAATAAATTATTACAATGGAAAAATAAAATAAAATAAAATTCAAACTCCTTTTGTGAGGGAAGTTTTTTTTTTTTTTTTTTTACCATTATTTTTAGCCATTGTTGGAGTGAAAAAGCCCTCATTTTAGCTCTAAACTTCAAAAGACGATTTCAAGTGATTTTGCAGATCATTTCCCATGTTGTTTATTCCAAGTAAGAGATCTCACTCTCTTCTTCAATTTCATGTTTTTGATTTTGATTTTCCATGGTGTTTTTGGCCGAATAATTTTTAAACTAGTAGTAACTCCACTGTAAAGGTGTCACATCCCCTTCCTATCAAGAACTATGAGACTATACAGTTGTCATAGTTATTGAATGGCTAGGGTGCAACACTCTCACACTATCTTTGAAAAAGCAGTGTGACCAACATAATAAAAAATCAAGATTTCATTTTTTAAGTGGAGAAAAATAAAATTTCTCTTGTTGATGAATTAATCCATTCTTTCTTTATTGTTTGAAGGCCATTTAACTACCAGGATGTTGGAGTGGTGAGAAAGAGAGCATGGTACAAATGACTTAATCGATGCCAATGATGTAAATATATTGGTGCCACTTCATCAATGCAAGTTGTATAAATTATTCTTAATCCCAGGGATGAGGTATCAGTTGTAGCTATTGGCACACTTGGTAAGAATGTGGGATTCATATGAACAACATTTTGAGTCAGTGTTCATAATTTCACTATAGATGTAGAGGATTTATAATTCTTTACCAAGCTCTTGAGGAGAAGGGCCCACATTTCATTATCTAGTTCGAGAGCTAGAAGTGAAACAATAGATGATCTCATTATTAAATATATTTTTTTAACAAGGAAGACCAATGGAAAGATCACAATCAAGAGTGTGAGGTATCCTCTTAGGATGGTGTTATTTACCATTACTTGCATATCAAGGAGTGCATCTTGGCACTTGGACACTTAATTCCAGATGGAATATGTCACGGATTGTAAGTAGCCCAGAGTTTTTAACTGGTATGAAGGACTGTTGGTCAACATCAAGGATCAGTTGGCCAAACACAGGATAGGTGAGCTAAAATAGTTCGGTTGTAGATCTATTTTTGTGTCCTTCCTAGAAAGGGTACTTTTTATGCATGCATAAGTAATTATGATGATTTATCACCATGATTTCCTCATATGATGAGGTGGGTATAGTTGATGATGCACCATGGGGGTTCTCAGGGATTTTCATTTTGTCCCATGCGATTTAGGTGGTTGGAGGATCAACTCATCATGGCAGATAATTTTTTTTATGTAGGTACAAATTTTAATGGAGATCTTGATCTAGGCATTCCTGCGAGATTTCAGTGGGATGGCATAGGTAAAAAGGAATTTTGAAAATATTTCATTTTTTATGTATTTTGGTTTTTAAAATGTTCTTGTTGTCTTAAGAATAATATCATGTTTACATACAGATGTTGGATTAGTTTGCCTAGCTGGAATGTCACCCATCTATTGATGATTTTAGCAAGGTGTATTTGGATACCATGAATAAGAGGTAACTAATGAGCTTCTGGAGGTAGAATAGAACCTTGAGAGCTTATCTCACGGCATTGCAAATATGTAGCTCAAGGAGGCGCCTAGGTGCTACCAGTGCCATACAGTTGGAGTATCTAAGTGGATGGGTTTGTTGCTTTGACATGTAGCTAAGGTTGTTATATGTTATCATTAACATCATTCCTAAGGTTTTGACATATCAGAAATGGGTTTTTTTTTTTTTGATCGGCATGTATTTTGATAAATAAAGGTTATGGGCCTTATGTTTTTAGAGCACATTTTTGTGAAAACATTTTGCAAAAATTTTTAATCAAAAGTGATTTCTATATAGCTACCATCTATTGAAATGTGTGAATGTTTTGGCATTTTATAAATTGTGCAAATTCCTATCTAATACATAGTTTTCCAGAGTATCTGTTAATGTATTTAGATTCCTTCAAATGTGTTGATATTCAGGATAATTAAATTCTCCAAGAGAAAAACCATTAATATGACACGTAAGAGAGTGACAGTTTTAACTAAATAAACATTACTTTACTATAGTACTATGAGTTTAAAATCAAGTCTAACTACTAAATGAAAAATACCAAGAGACATGTAATCGGATAATATCCCATTCACTGCACTATATTCTGCAATGTTGTTATTTGTACTACCAAGACATATCCCTTGTAAACTTACCAACTTGTGAGTGGGCATATAGAGTTCCCAAGTGGCAGGCATAAGGTTCTGAGTACTAAGACTAGCACCATCACCAAAGCCAACATAAGGAAAAGGAGACGTTGACATTTACAAACCAAGCACAAAGAATGATAAGAAATTAAGGATAGAAATCATTCAAAAAAAGAAAATTTTGTAACACACCAAATCTATGGTACAACAATATACAAAGTACCTATGTAGAAATTTTTTTAGTCATAGTACCTTTTGAAGTAAAGCCCATTTTAGGGCTCTCCTAAGGGAATTCCATTGTATTTAATCAATTCATAGACACCTTTTCCCAAAACTCATTTAACGATGTAAGGCCATGCCACATAGGCTCAAATTTACCATCTCGTAGCTTATCATGCTCTTGGTCATATAGAAGAACCAAGTTAACAACAAAAGCATGAGGCTTTACATTTTTATCATAATGAGGTTTAATACACTTACTTTGAGCCTTGTTAGCCAATGTGGCATCACGACGACTTTCATCTAAGTGTTCTAAATCCAACAAATGTTCTTCTTCGGGGAAGTAGCAGGGAGTAATTCGACGACTATCTTCAACAATGGAATCTTGCATTCAATGGGTAAGATAACTTCCATGCCATATATAATCTGAGAAGGTGTGAATCCAATAACTATTTTGGCTGAGGTTTGATATGTGCATAATTCCAAAAAAGCATTAGGTGCCAATTTCATTTTACAAATATCTATCATTCATTGAAGAATCATTGTGAGAATTTTATTTACTTCTTCTACTTGGGAATTAGCCTATGGATAATAAGGACTTGAGCTTTCGTGATGTAAACCCAACTTGGTAGATAAATCCAACATCATGTAATTTCAAAAATGTGAGTCATGGTTGGTGATGATTGCTTGGGAAACACCAAATATAGTAATGATGTGATCGAATATGAACAATGGTGCAGTTAACATGTTATATATGAATGTAGGTGTTTCTTGAATCCATTTAATGAAGTATTCCATGGAAACAATAATATACCCATCCCCCCTGGTTGAGTAAGGGTTACATGTCATGAAGCCAATGCCCCATTTAGAAAAGGGGCCAACAATAATTATAATATAAAGAGGATTAGATGGTATGCACATATTATGATTGTAAGGTTGACATAAGTGACATTTTTGGGCAACCAAAATATAACATGTGAAGAGAGAGGGCTAAGAATATGCCCCAAAATGAAAATCATTAAGATTTATCTCGTCATCATTGTGAGTTAAGCATCGTTGAAATACAATATAGACACCACAATGATAGAGAGTATCACCGAAAATAATATATTTTCAGGTTTTGTATTGAATAAGATGTTGTTCAACATGTGATAATTCAGGTTGGAAGTGTTGAGTTTGGGGATAGAAAATGATATCTCCATACCATGGGTCAGATGCACTGATAAGGAAAAGAGATTTGTTGGAAACAAATATTCTTCCATGGTTTTGTGTTAGTATAAGGAAGCTCACAGATTAATTCAAAAAAAACTAAAGATATCTTACACTTGTCTCTTTCGAAATCCAAGTCAAATGCTTGGAGGATGACAATCCACTTTGAGTACTTTCACTCTAGCACCTGTCTAGTCAAAATGTGTTGCATAGGGTTGCAAGTGGAAATAATAGTGTTTTTCCGGAATAAGATGTAGTCACAAAATATTTGAATATCTTGCACATCTTCAAAGGAAAATTCATCCATATGTGTATACTTCATTTTGGTAACAATAAGGTTCCTACTAAGATAATAAATAAGAGGTTCATCTTGTTGGGATGGGGTCCCCTAGGCCCAAATTTTGACTAAGTTTTGTAAAAGGCTCTGTATTTTAAGGAGTGGAGAGTGTAGGTCACTAGGAGTCAAGGAGTTTTAGGAAGGTCAAAGCCCCTTAGTTTTTGTATTGTTTTGAGCTCCGTCCATGGCTTGAGGACCATGGTATTGTAATAAGAAAAAAATATATAAAGGGGTGTCTTAGCAAGTTTAAGGCAATCGATTCATGAAATGATAGGTTTTTGAGTCTGTAATTGTGAGATCTTTCTGTATTCGAGTGAAGGGGAAGGCTCCTATTGCTATGTGGGCAGAGACCTTGGTAAGTCTGCAGCTAAGTGTGTGGACCCTTGCAACTATGTGCATAGGGTCTGAAATTATATGTATTGAAGATATGGAATAATAAAGGGTATTTGAAGAAATTATGTGTCTGAACTGTATACTTATGTGTTTTCTATATTTATGCTCAGTTGGGTGGCATTTATCTGTAAGATTATCTTAATTACACTACGAAGATCTAGATCTACTATTATATGTTATTTTATGCATGATTAGACCCTTAAGCGAAACTCATAACTCTGTTTAATTGTAAATTGCTTTAATTTTGGGTATTTTGGGGATAAGGGTTCATGAAGGTTGGATTAATTCTTAAACTAAAGAAACACCTTACCCCCAAATCCCATAGCCTTTCGGATGCAGAAACCTAGTTCTAGCATCCCCCAATACTGCCTCGGGTGAGACTGCAACCTGTACTAAGCAGGTTGTTGCCGAAAGTTCCGGTAGTGTAGGGTTTTGTTGGTTAGCATAGTTAACTCTGAACCTAGGTCCAATCCCCCTCAAGCCAACAAATGGTTCCATGCAAACCAACTAAGAAAGAAATTGATAAGTTAGTAGATCGAAAGTTGTACGATTTTGCAACTCAGTAGAATTGTAATCTGTGTTTGTCAAAAGAAAAGTGGTTACAAAAATATCTCTACATATAAGTGCATTAAGTTATCTTTTCAACATGCCCTTGCAAATTACATGAGTGGCTTTCCAAATTAGCAAATAGCAAACCTACTTGGAAGCACGGCGATCCTATTGTGTGGACTCCATAATTAGTCAAACATCTTGAAGGATCCGATTATAAGGTTGCAAGCATTTTTTATTACTAGATTGATAGTATCCTGGGAGGTTTCATCACTGAATTTCAAATTGATACATCTGTGTCTTATAGAAAATATGAACACCAATTCTTCAAAGGCTCGAGAGATAAATACCTGAAATTGCTAAAGACCTGGATTAAAATGTTGTTGTGCAAAAAAGGGGTTATACCTTTACACTAATGTTTAAGAGAGTTCATACTAGATCTATGTGAAGTGGAAAGCGATTTAGAGTAGATATAGACGAATTCGTCGAGAGTGAATACATTCCTTTATTGGGAGAGTCTGGAAGCGAAGAAGAAGAAGTAGCTCTAGTATGCCTAGAGGTGTGACGTAGTTAGTAGATCAAGATGCTTCTGGAATTCCACATCCATCCACTCCACCTCCACCTCCACCTCCAGCTCATACATCTATGCCTCCACCTACACATCCACCTCAACCTCTGTTATTCAGCATGGAGAATATGGTGAAAATGCATGTATTTAGGGTTTAGAGATTAGAGGATCTCGATTAGTTTTGGTTCGTTAGAAAAGCTATGTGGAAGACAAAATAGGTCAATGATGATGACATGAAGAAAGCACAACTGGTTACAGTGCTATGGGATAGAGTGCTCACATAGTACATCAGATATAGTACAACTCATTTGGCTACTTTGTTAGCTAACACAAAGGATGCACTGAATGCATAATTTAGGAAGCTGAAGTCACAAGCTCAGTGTGTGACCACAATAAAGGACATCAAGTAGAGGGTTAATGAGTCTGCGTGGGATATAGATCAGTGATTGAATTGTTTACCGAGCCAAGCTAATCGTCATATTTTGGATGACCAACATAGGGACGGGTACATAGCTATGTTATTACCTCAATTAAGATTGTTGTTATCTCAGTAGAAGATTAGGTCTTAGGCTGAAGCATTAGAGATCGTGATGAAGCTAGAATATTCACCGATCCAAGACATGAATATTGGAATTCAACAGATCCAGTCGCAGTTAGCAAGCCTGCATATGGAGTTCCAGGATCTAAAGAAGGAAAAGGAGGTTAACTTAAAAACACATTCTAAATTTTGGTGCATGAACTGTAAGACTAAAGGTCATCATAAAAATTAGTTCCCTATATTCTTGGATTATATAGCTATGGGGGGTCCCAACCCCCTGAAGCCAAAATGTTCCATTGGATCAAGCACCGATGCAAGTGCCTGGTGTAGCATCTAGAAAGTGTTAGGAAACAAATTAATAAATAGTTGATCTCTATTATATAAGTTTGTGCAGTCTCTAAAGAAACTCTTTTGTAACTTTTGTAAATCATTTGGTCATGATAAGAGGAATTTTCAAAGCTATGAATTGATGATGGACAAGACTCCAATATATAGAATGAAGGTTGAAACCTGTGCGCAGAATGATCAAGGCTCACCTATCGCTCACGGAGGATTCCAAGTATGAGGAAGACAACAAGGAGGAGGAGATGGAAGAGGTCGAGGCTATATCATTTGCTACAATTGTGGAGAACCAAGACACTTTAAGCGTGACTGTCAAAATCCCACTCACCCTTCTTGTCAATAGTATCGACAATTTGATCATGTTATAGAAGTTTCTCGGTATAAATAGTGAAGTTGCAAGAGAAGAAGAACCAACAACCAATGCAGAATATTCAGATGATGAGATCCGAGCTGCTCAAAGATTATCAAAGTATCAACATAGTCATGTGAAGTGGTATAGACACTGGTGAAGATAAGGTCGAAGGAAAACAACTAGTATCAGATCTATGGTTTTGAAGAACCAGTGAAAAGAACGTTGGGTTTAATTTACATAGAGAAAAAGAGACATTCATGGAGGCAAGAAAATGTTTTATGGATCCAGATGCTTCTACGTCTAAGAATCAGATGTCACTAGTCCCATTAAAGGAGAAACATGAAGAAGTTAATGCGATGCAAGATTCAAATCCCACGGCGTTAAAATCATTTTTGGATACCTGCATGAAGTTATTACGAGATCATAAGGTAGTTGAAGGGACTGCAAGAGTTTATAGATAACAACGCCAACAAGGATAACTCGTTACTATAACAACACGCAGTCAATAAGGTGAACTGAAGTAAGAAGAGAACTGGTAGGGAGATGCAATTGATAGCATAGATTGGTGATTTTGAAATGGACCAAGGAATCCTAGAATTGTAATCTTATGCTAACATATTACCAAAACAAACTTGGAAATGTATGGGGGAAGCCTAATTTATAGTGGTCACCAATTCAACTATGCAAGGAGAACCAATAAAAGATAATTCCAATGGGTTGCCTACATGGAGTAACTGTAGATATTGAAGGTGCGAGTGTAGTGGTAGACTTTGAAGTTATTGAGAGAATAGATGACAGTAATACATACCCAACATTTCTTCGGATTGATTGGGCCTTCGACATGAACGCAGTCATTAATTTAATGAAACAAAGCATGGTATTTGAAAAGAATGATCTTCCAGTGATTGTTTTATTGGATCTAGTAGAAGTTGTGCAATACACATAATCAAGCCTTGATTATTATGAAGACAAATGCATTGAGCACATATATAAGCTAACTACATGAAATGAAGATTGGATCAATCCCACTATGGATGGAAGGATCAACTAGGAGAAGGATAGTTCCTGCTAATCAGATTTAGATGAAGAGCTAGAAAAAAAGCGATATCAACTGCATGAGATCTCCAAGCTGCGGCGTAATCGACATACAAAGTCACTACATTGTATATCTACTGAGGTACATAAGTTTCCTTATTATGATGGATTGGATGATGTCAATATGTTTCTTGACCATTTTTAAAGGGATGTACTTGAGGAGCATCGATACGAGGCCTTAGATCTAGCGTTGAGAGCTACGGTTGCAAGATGGTGGGGTACGCACAAGGATAATTTTGTTGTCTAGAAGGAATATCATAGAATGATGGGACTAAGATTTGGCTAGATAGACACCTGACTCACAGAAAAGTACACAAGAAAGGATGATCCACGTGAACATCTAGCTCAATGGACTAAGGTGTGGGATGACATACCTCAACTAGAGTGGGTGTGTATCTTTATTCATACCTTGGATGTTGTCCTAAGGAACTGGTATTTAGATACGAAGCTGCGACATGAGACTGCTAATTGGGATGAAATGAAGGAGAGTTTCTTGCTAACATTTAGTTTTGACGACATGTTCGAATGTGTTGATGAAGTGCTTTAGGAGATTAAAGCAACAATCTTTTGAAAACCCGTAGAGCCTATCATTTGGATACAACCTGAGTCGAGCATGCAACTACAACATGATTTGGAATGTTACAATATTAATATGAAAGAAGGCAATGAGGATCAACAGAATATTAATATCCCTGAGTCAAAGGGATAGTGCGAAATTGTTGGACATGATGTAGAGATCCTTGATATCTCACAACCAGTGGACACAAAATAGGTAAATATTGGCTCAGAAAAAGAACCAAAATTCACAAACATTGGTGACTATTGGGATGAAGACACAGTGGATAAGGTTGTTGAACTATTACATGAATATCATGATTTATTTCCAACTAAGTTCTCAAACTTGAAGGGGATAGTAGGAAATTTGGGTATGATGAAAATCAATCTAAAACCAGATGCAAAGTTGGTTAAGCAGTGCCCATATTGGTTGAATCCTAAATACAAGGAAAAGGTAAGAGAAGAACTCGATAAGATGCTCACAACAACAATAATTGAGCTCGTAGAAGAATTAGAATGGGTTATTCCTATGGTGGTCTAGGAGAAGAAAACGAAGGGTGATATCAGGATCTTCGTACATCTGTGGAAGCTAAATGATGCATGTGTACATGATCCATTTCCTATGCCTTTTATAGATGAAGTTGTAAAAAATGTTGGTGGATAGGAAGTTTATTCATTCACAGATGGATTTTTAGGATATCACCAAATTAAGATTGTGTCGGAGGATCGAAGCAAGACTAATTTTGCTACAAAATGGGGATCTTGCAATATACAGTCATACCTTTTAGATTAAAAAATGCTCCTACGATCTTCTCAAGAGTGGTAGTTATTTGAAATGGATCTGCCAATGGTGATCAACTAGAGGCCATGGTTATCACTGAGTCTATTCAAGGAATATCGGTGCATCAATGACTTCAAGGTTGATTTTCACCATGTGTATATCCACGTGAGGCGTGATTTGATGAAGACATGGATAGCATTGTAATTTCTAGTGACAAAGAAGATATCACCCATTTAGTACTTTAGTGGCCGACTGACTAGCTCATTCCAACAGAAGTTGTGGAAGGCATAACAGGGACTAGTAAAGATGTGCCAAAGAAAAAGAATAAGGTAATCATTGATATAAAAAGAATACCATGTAGGAACCAAAGAATGAGGAAGAAGAAGAACATCACACAAAAGAACATGATCAAGGTGGCAAAGACCCCTATGTAGACCTAGAGGATGTTGGTTCTCCATTTATTCTCAAGTGACAGAAGAATACTAATGCGGGAGGCACACATAAAAAGAAAAAATATGATAAGTATGTTGGCATGGAGGCCATTGTCCTCATTGAGAGGGACCTCTATGAAATTGGAGATGTAAAGTGTGGAATATCCAAACTCACAAACTCAAATATCACACCACAGAAATCTCCAAACCATTATTGGAGATATCATCCGAGCTGTGACAGAGGAGATTTGGGGAAACATCAAGGAGTAGTACAAAACCATGTTGATAGAGGTCCAAAAGTGCCTCAAATAATTGTTGGTTCAGGTGAGCCAAGTTCAAGCAAGCATGGCTCAAGCCTTAATCAAGCATGGGACCAATGACATCATGCAGTGTGGAGTCGGTACTCACTTCAAATCTCCACGATTTACCCCTGCCTGATGAATCTTTACAAATGAATAATGCCGAAGATAGGGAGAGCATGCAACCGCTTAAGAAAGTGAGTATTAAACTTGTGGTGCTCCCTTTGCACAGATTACATGAGCTACACTAGGGTGTAGCAGATGAATTTAAGGTGTGACAGCAATGGGCTCTCCTGGTGATCAAATATGAAAATATCACTAGCCAGCAGATGTGCGATGAAAATCAAAAAACTCTTCAAGATCACGTTGAGGTAGTTGCGCGAAGGAAGTAGCTGGAGTAGGCCATTTCTAGAGTATGTAGTGAGCTTCCAGAGCTCCAAATTCTATTTGAGGTCACTTCAGAAGACAAAGTGCAACAACTGATAGATACATTTAGAGAGTTGAAGGAACAAGTGGATAAGGTTTGTTTTGATCTGTAGATGCAAATTATTGAGCTTTAGTTAAAGTTGCAACCCACCATGACACCTGAGATCCGAGAGCAGTGTGAATTTTCGATCAAGACAAACATGGAAAATCTCAACGTTGCAGTCAACGAATGTAACCAACTGTTCAAAGAAATGCTAGAACTATGGGCCTCATTGCAGGAGGACCCATAGGTGAAAAATATTGAAGCATAAATCCAGGATAAGAAACTACGGTATGATGAGATCAAGGCAATAACGTGCACCCTAGCATCTGTGCAATGGTTCTCCCAATTGAAAGAAGGGACATCCCTGCAAGGACAGATCGAGGAGTTGTGGAAGAAGATGAAAATTATCACTACATAGATGCAACCTTGGGAAGAAGATAAGGATTATCACTGCACGGATGTAGCCT
Organism: Pinus taeda; assembly: GCA_000404065.3. Taxonomy (NCBI): domain Eukaryota; kingdom Viridiplantae; phylum Streptophyta; class Pinopsida; order Pinales; family Pinaceae; genus Pinus; species Pinus taeda. The sequence continues at coordinate 190,032 of APFE030981007.1, forward strand.
TGGGAAGAAGATGAAAATTATCACTGCACAGATTAAACCTTGGGAATAAGAGGCAAGGAAGCTCTCACAGACTATGAAAAGCAAGCTCAAAAGTATGCAACAAACAAAGTGGACAATCATCTTAGCAAAAGAAGGACTGACTACAGAAAATTTGGTCGAAGAAGTTCGATAAGAAACAACCCAATGCATGGATGTGCTTCACCCAATGAAGTATTCATTCTCCATCTTGAATGCTAAGATACAGATCATACTAGTGAAGTGACTCAAGGATGAGCCACTTCTTTATGTTGGGGGCCTCTTCAGATGAGGTCCCCTAGGTCCAAATTTTGACTGCATTTTAAGGAGCAGAGCCCACAAGTCACTAGGAGTCAAGGGGTTTTAGGAAGGCCAAAGACCCTTATTTTTTGTATTGTTTTGAGCTCTGTCCATGGTTTGCAAAGCATGATATTATAATAAGAACAAGTATATAAAGAGGAGTCTTAACAAGTATAAGGCAATCAATTCATGAAATGATAGGTTTTTTACTCTATAATTGTTAGATCTTAGATCTCAAAATTTTGTGATCCATATTATAGATGAAAGTCTTTTGGATTAATCAAATCATTAGGATTGGGTCAACGTTTTGAACCAACTAATGTTGTTCATTCTAAGGACAAGGTGAGGATGAACCACATTAGTTGGTTCCAAACATCGACCCAATCCTAATAATGTGATTAATCTAAAAGACTTTCATCTAAAATTGTGATATATTTCTGTATTCGGGTGAAGGGGAAGGCTCATGTTGATGTGTGTGTGGAGACCATAGCAAGTCCGCAGCTGAGTGCGTGGACCCCTATAGCTGTGTGAGAAGGGTCTGAAAGTATATGTATTGAAGATCTGGAATAAGAAAGAGTATTTGAAGAAATTATGTGTATGAACTATATATTTATGTGTTTTATGTATTTATGCTCAGTTGGATGCCATTTATCTGTAAGATTATCTTGATTACACCATGAAGATTTGGATAAGTTGTTATATGTTATTTTATGGATGAATAGACCCTTAGGCGAAGCTCATAACTATTTTTAATTGGAAATTTATTTAAGTTTGTGGATTTTGAGGATAAGGGTTAGCAACAGCCAGATCAAGCCTTAAAATGAAGAAACACCTTAACCCCACATCACATAGCCTTATGTATGCAGAAGCCTGGTTCTATCATCCCCCAATACTGCCTCAAGTGAGAATGCAGCATGTACTAAGCGGATTGTTTCCGAAAGTGTTGGTATTTTAGGGTTTTGTTGGTTAGCGTAGCTAACTCTAAACCTAGATCCAAGACCCCTCAAGCTAACACATCGTGCGAATCATCCTGTTGGAATACTACCATTACAATGATATCGTCTTAAGAAGCTATTACAAAATGTAGTCTCGATGATAATCGAGGGGATGTAACAATGGTGTATGAGTCATCCTAAATGAAGGGAACACGTTCTTTCAACATCCAAGTAAAACCTTTTGTGAGTTCAACATAATTGGGTGCAAAACAACTTTAAAAGTTTGCTTTCCATTGCAAATTTTGGAGTTGAAGAGGAGTGGAAGGAGGAGGTAAATTCACAATAGCCAAACCTTTAATGGATGAAATCTAATCCCTTGCTCAGACATAATGAAACCTTGGAGACGTATTTATTCCACACAAAAAACACATTTATGTGGATTCAAATAAATATTGTAGTGCCAACATCAAATAAAAGTTAGTTGCAAGTATGCTAGACGATCTTGGCATCACATAGAATGTGCAAGTAAATCATCAAATGGATGTACAATATGTTTGATGGCATGGAATTCATAAGACATAGCTCTCTAAAAAATTGCATTGGCATTCTTAAGTCTTAAGGGAAGTTTTCGATAAGAAAAAATCCCACAAGGAAAAATAAAGAAAGTTCTATGTTGACCTGATGGAAGCATGTTAATTTAATTATAGCATAAAAACCATCCATAAAGGAGAAAAGTTCACTTCCGGTATAGTCATCAACAATCTATTCAATGAATAGGGTTGGATAATTATCCTTAGGGCAAGCCTTGTTGGTATCCTTATAGATAACATATATGTGAATTCTACATTGTTTCTTTGTAACTCAAACAATGTTTGAAACCCTATTAATCAGAGGTCTAGGATAAATAAAACCTACTTTTAGAAGTATTTCAACTTCATATTTAGTTGCAACATCTTTTCATGGATGTATTGGAAAAACCTTTGTCCAAACAAGCTTAGCATTAGGGTATGTCTTAATACCATGAATGACAATTCTTGGGTAAATTCCATACATTTCTTCATAAGTCCAAGAAAAAACATTGCAAATATTTTTTTAACTACGGCAATATAGGTTTGAATTTATTTAGAAGAGAAAGAGGCACCTATGCGAACATTTTCCATGATTCTAATTTTTACCGAGATGTCGATAGGTATGGTTTCTGATATTTTTCCCAAATTACCTTAAGATAAAATATCATGAACTAAAAAGGGAGTTTGAGGGCTACTGACTATCTTAGATGAAACCCAAGTTTCAAAATGAATCTCAATAGCTTGTAGCTTAGGGAGAAAGGAGGAATTATGATGACTTTCATCACATGGTATTTCTCCTAAAGAGATAATCTCTATGATACTTTCATTAGTAGGGAAAATATCATCAAAAGGATCAAAAGATATGGTAGAAATAAGCCAAGAAGATTGTGAATATTCATCTAAGAGCATATTCATTTAGTCATCACATTTCATTAGAGAAATTTTGAGGTCTTAAATGGGCCTCCTAAGTAAAATTATAAAATAATAGTCTAGATAATAAAATAAAATTATATTACATCATCAAATTTAAGAAGAAAAAAAGAAAAACCTATTTTTCAGCTCATATTTTCAACTTATCTCTCTATGGTTTTACTCAAATTTCAAGAAAGAACACTCATTGAATCCATAATTTAATTCCTCATCCAAGGAGTACCCATGTTGCATACTTTCAGTGGACCTTGCTACATGAAAAAATAGAAATACATGAAAAATGTGATTGCAATCATGTTTTTCATGTATTTCTCATTTTTCATGTACCAAGGTCTATCGAAAGTATGCAACACGGGTACTCCTTGGATGAGGAATTAAATCCTTCATCCAACAAGTACTCTCGATCAAAATTTGATTGAAATTGTAGGGAGATAAGTTGAAAATATGAGTTGAAGAAGTTTTTTTTCTTTTGTTACTCCGAAAATAGTGAATCACCCCCCATGCTTGACATCATCATCTTGAATCCTATTGGTTCTTACAAAGTTGATTTTGGTCATTTTGTTTTAAGGCCCATTTTTTTACCTCAAAATTTCTCTAATGAGTAGTAGTTGTAGAGGCCAAATGTATAACTTTTAAGTATATTCGATTGGACTAAGCAACATTTGGTCACCATAAATTTCATATTGGAATGGACTTGGTACTACCCACGAATTAAATGATTCAAGGGGTTCAATAGTAATAGTTAAAACCATATGAATCAGAGTGACAAGAGGAGAAGCGTTGGGTGGTAAGAGTTGAAAAGTTCCCATTAATGATTAATCTTTTGAAAGACCCACACTGCAGTCTCATAGGAAAATGGAGTTTTACGTATTAAACATACATTGCTAGTTGAATGTGGATCAAAAGAATAATAGGAAATTTTGTCTATCGTGACTATCTTTTCCTGATGAGGAAAATGAAGCATGCAAAAAAGACTAGAGAATACTATAAGCATAGCATAATTCCAGCTACGACCAAATAAAAGGTTACAGTTGAGAGTTGCATCAATGAATTATACCTCTACAATTATTGTATTACCTTCTAACTCAATGGGAAATGCGTTTAAGATTCCATATGGTTTAAACCCTCTACCATAAAAATATTTCAATGTCGTAGGTGACTGGTTGATCAAAGGAGAAGCAATGGCTTTCTAATAAGATATGGACATTATGCATGTTTAGGCTCCTTCGTTTATGACAATACAAAATATTTTTTTCATGTGTAACAACTTGTCTTTGAAAGGAAAGTTGATGTGGGAGTCTAGGTACATGATTATCCAAGTCAATGATTATAATACTCAAATCCAAAGGATGTATTCCACCAATGGATGACAACAACGATCTTCATTACAGAGGGAAACATTGAAGAACTTCGAGGGTCGACATTGCAGAAGGAACCTGAGCCAAATATTCTACGATGTTATAATTATGACCAAGCCTAGAATGTGGACTAACATATGACCTAAAAATAACACCCTTTGGGGGAGGTTTAATCATTGTATTGAAAGTTGGTCCCTTGATTTGTAGAGGACCATAATCGGGTGGAGTAGACTAGGAAGGTTGATCAGTAGCTCTTCTAGTAGGAGGACTATAATCTTTGGTTCATGTAATGATCAAAATGTTCTCTTGACACATCATCACTTGACCAAGTGAGGAAGAGGATTCATTTTGTGAAACCATTTGGGTTTCCCGAGGAGGAAAATGATCCATTAAAACAAAGAGTGTGCTTGGAGTGCCTTTAAGAAAACAAATAATATTTGCATTATGTGGGCATTACGTTGTGTATTTATCCTCATCATAGATAAGACAAGGATACTTAGGTTTATGTTCTTCCTTAGGAGGATAAGTTTTGGGTTTTTCCTGTTGAGGGGAATTATTTAAAAAACAATTTTCCCCTTTTCTTACTTCTAAGTTGACGATATCTAGTAGTGTATGTGGATTGAACTGCATTAATTTCAGAAGTAGTGACATGAGTAGTAGCAGTAGGAGGGGACACACTTTGAGTCACAACAGTGGGACTAGTCATAAAATTGGAATGACTAGATGGTTTGCTTCTGAACTGTTGATTGAAAAAACCAATCACACATCAATAGTGCGAGATTATAAAGAAGGAAATGGGATGTGATTATTCAATGAGTGATGAGATTAAGGAATCAAATCATGTTATGTGTTATATTATGAATATACAAGGTCCAAATATTAGGCAAGAGTGATAACTTACTCCTTGATAACAACACCACCCATGGAAAAATCACGGGAAATCAAGGGTAGTAATGACTTAGCGAACTAAACTTCCAATAATTGATCGGGAATTGAGGTTTTTATTAACCAACATCTACATCTACATTCATGAATGTGATTAAAAATGTGTGTGGATGTCGATGGTTGTAATGAGGTTAAAATCTATGTACTTGTTTCATAATGGATGGGTAGGTAGAAATGGGTTCATAATGTTGTTTCCAATGTGTTAAAGTCACCAAAAGATGCTCATGGTAGCTCAATTTACCACTTAGATGCACTTCCAGTAAGAGTGAATAGGGAAATATATAGTGGAATCGAATCATCATTTAAGGAATTTGAAGAACACCATAAATGATAAGTCATTACATGATTTGATGGGTCTTCACCAGTTTTACTATCGAATTTCGAGATGTCACTTGGTAACATCCCAAGCATGACTAGCCATAACAGATAATGGAGAATACGATCATTTGTAAGTTGTGATAGGTCTAGTAATTCTAAGGTTGCAAGAAATGGTGACTGCCTACTAAAGTCAAGCTTTGGATAACCTTTATATGGATAACCAGCCATAGTAACATACATTCTATCCACTAGAGGAAACTATCTTTGATAAGGTTGCACCACAAGAATTTCAAATCCACTAGCCTAAACTAGATGAGGAAAATCTTGAAAAGGTTACCATGTGGGAATTTGCGGAAATCCATAAATGGGTTGGCCCATAGGAAGAAAACCTTGGAAATGTTTCCTTGAAGGTATTTGAGGTTGACCTGTGGGAATCTAAGGCTAACCCATAGGAACATGAGGTTGACTTATAGGAACTTGAGGTTCACCCATAAGAACTTGACGCTAACCTATTGGAATCTGAGGTTGACATGTAGGAACTTGAGGTTGACCTTTAGGAACTTCAAGTTGACTTATTAGAATTTGTGGTTGACCTATAGGGGTTTGAGTTCAAGCACCATAAGTTGGGTCCCATGGGGTACCTACCATTCCAAGGAATGGTGCATCAGTAAAAATTTAACTACTAACAAGCTATGTAAATCCTTGAGGTCCTTTTCCAATTGTAGGATAGGATCCAATAGGAGGATGGCCCCCGGTAGGAGGATAAGATATAATAAGAGATTGCCCCCCAATAGGAAGATAAGATCCAATGGGAGGTTTTCCTCACATAGGAGGATAAGATCCTACCAGAGGTTTCTCCTGAATACGAGGATAAGATCTTATTGGAGGTTTTCCCCCAGTAGGAGAGTAAGATCATACCGAAGGTTTTTGTGGGAAACTCACTCCACTAATCATCAAACTAGATTGTTGATCAAACTCTAGTTGGATGCCAGGAATAGAGGTTTGCGAATAAATCATAGTTCATGAGGTTTGTACCATGCTTGGATTAGAGGAACCGGATGGAATTGGGACCAATGGGGATAATGAAAAAATGAGGGACCAACCATAGCTCTAGAGAATGTCTTGCAAAGTTATTGATACTCAACAAGTACCAAAGCTCCACCATAAATATAAGTGTCACTAGGTCTACTAGATTCAAAAGAACCAATAGATAAGGAGTATCAATCAAACATGGATGATGTAGTAGGTTCTAGAGATCCACCTACAACAGCAACTGAACTTAGCATTATGGTACTTCCAAGTGTAAACTCAATGGTCATGGTTGGAGTAGTAAATAAAGGAAATAAAAGAGTGTCCAAACTAGGACTTATGCTCCTAGCTGTAGAAGCAATAAGATATTGATACCAAGGGTTACTTTGCCAAGGAGAAGCTCTAGGTAATTCCATAAGAAGAGGAGCTCCTAATTCAGGTATGGGAGGATTTACTGGAGAATGATACTCTTGAAAAAATTATTCTATACTCAATAAACGAGGTTGCAAAACTTCTTCTCTTGAAGAAAGAAACTCCTAAGAATTAATTGGTAAGGGTGTAGATACTAAAGTTTTTAAAGAGGGAATTAAAGTTTCTAAAGTTATTAGTTCAGTAATTTTTGGTTCCAAAATTTTGAGTTTAGTTAGTTCTAGTTCTAAAGTTTCAAATTTAGCCGACTCTATTTCTAAAGTTTCATACTCAATTACCTCTAATTCCAAAGTTTCAATAGTTTCAATTTCTATTAATTCAGGTTCCAATGTCTTAGGTTCTATAATTTCAAGTGTAATTTTCATTTGTTTAAATTTTGATAATTCAGGTGTAATTTAGGGGGTAAACCTTAGATTCTACATGAATGGGAAAGTTCCATGGTGAATTAATATTAAAAATTAAAAATATACACCATAAGCTCCACTAAATAATAAAATAAATGCAACACATGTTAATTAAATCTAAGGAAGTAGACATACAAACCTTTTCACAGTGACCTTACTAGTTGGAGATGAAATCCAAGATCACAATATCAATAGGAAAAGTGGCTAAATATATATTGGGTGTGACTAGTTATGTTGGTGATATGCTTAACAGTTCAATCATAGTGCAAGTACCATCACTAAAAAGTGAAGCACCCTCCCGAGTGAGCTCGACCAATGTTTGTTCTAGGTAGAGCGAGGACTTTCCCCTTTCCATCACCTTGTGTATTAGCCCTAGGATTATGGTCACTAAGGTAACCACATACAAAAAATCGGCCTAGAGAAATAGTCGACATTCATACATACATGTAAGGGCATGGTAGTAAACCCAAAATCCCCTTGAGAAGCTCCTCAAAATGAGGGTAGTCCTCCCAAGTGGTCCCCAAGGGATTTTCAACATTGTTTGTAATACATGCAAATCAATGCCACTGAAACCAATGAAGCATGATAGATTACTTCATTAGGCCCACTGTGATCTTGTGCTTGACTCTTGTGTAAGAGGAGTTTCCCATAAATGTGATGAAGTAAATGGATTTCACTCCCTAACTTAGGATCCTAAGTTTATTTTCCAGTATTGGAAAGTGTATACTCATAGGATATTCCAAGTCCCTAAACCTATGGTAATGTGTGTATGTTACCATATAATAATAAATGTTGAATCAATTTTTTTAAGTGTTGTTTTTATGTTATTGTTTACTCAATAAGGATATGAAGTCGACAAAAGTGATGTTTTGACATGACCGAAGTCTCTAATGTAACAAAATGATATACGATTTTTCGATTTGATGAACACTAACTACAAGAAGGAGAAAACTTTTTCAATTTTCCCAAATACATGCAATCCCAAATTAAATAAAATCTTTTAAAACTAAAATAGTACCTAACTAACTTCTTTTCAAAACACAAAATTTCCTCCTAATATATGCAAGAATTTATCAACTTTTTGTTTTTTTCTTTGTAATGAAAGCAACAAACACACCACTTGCAGTAAACTTGACGAAAAACAAAAAGCAATTCAAAGCATATGCAATTTTTTTGTCTTTTTGGAAAACAACTATTTGGAAAAAGGAGAAAATAATTAAAAATACAAAAATACAAAAATAAATCTTTGAAGTAATTACTAAATTACAAAATGTAAGACAATAAAATAGGAATATTCAAGTCTATAAATCCTTCAACTTTTCAATCAATAAACCAAAGTAACTATGTCAAAGTAAAATGTGAATATTTCACGCAAACTTAAAATGTTAAAAACACATAAAATGCCTAATCTAAAAGTTAAAATTGTATATTGACAATAAACAAAATCATAAGCCTTATCACAAAAAGATCCAAGACCAATTCAGGAAAAACCTTAGAAAATTCTTAACTTTTTTAACAAATTCATAGGTTGTAAGCATATTATAGTGTGATAGTTACACAATGTCACAGGTATAAAATTTCCCAGATGCAATAGTTTGGTTCTGAATATAAAGTGTGACAATGTGGAAAAATTAAGCAAAAATCAAAACATTTTCAAGATATAAAATGATCCAAGGTTTAGGAGTCAGATATGGCTATTCAACAACTCAGAAAGAATGGAAACTTAAGAAAACAAGGATTCAAACAACTAGAATGAATCTAAAGAAAAAATAGTTAACCATTGGAGTCACCAATTTTGTTGACGGGTAAATCACCCTTGCAGAGAAGGTTGATCTCCCTAGATCTAGAACTCAAATATAGAATAAAATGGATAATGGAAATAAACTTTCCTTAGGTTGATCAAACATCAAATCAACAATGAACATAGAAGTACGATAAATCCATACTTTTTCCTGGTATTTATCCTCGCTAGTTGTTTGTAATTATGGTTCTCGTCCTTTATGATTCGATATAAAAACCTACAAGTGATCAAAGCACAAACGATTCAAAGATAATTTCATGTAGCCTATATACGTGATCAAGGAATCAAATAATAAACATTTTTGACACTTAAACAATGATCTATGGGAAAGAATAGAGTAATTGTATTAATAATGTAGAAAAAGTTACAACCTAGCCTTAATATTTCAGAGCTCTTTCCAATTTTCCTTCATTCCAATGCCTTGCTTTCAAAAGTTGGGTGGTCAAAAGATGGGAATTTGAGTAGAGTTTCACCAAGCTTATTAATATTTTCTAACTAACCATCTCAATGGGAGATGGTTCTATTTGTAGGCTTGGGAGGGGATAGGAGAAAATAATGGATGGAGGTTCATATCCAACAAGGTAAGGAGGTCGAACTCCAAACTGATCGGATAAGATGCCATACACAAGACTTCTAAAATAAAAGCTTCTCGTATTTTTTTATTTATTTTCACCTTTGTTAAATTAGTGTCACACCTTTTGAACTCGAAAAGTTGTGATAGTGTCGTAGTTCAAGAGTTATACATAGTGTGACAACCTAGTAACATCACAAATAACTATATTCCCACCTACGACACCATTTAAAATTAGGGTTTTAAAGGTATTTTGATTTGATTCTTATCTTCCTCTGTGAGATTCTCTTCCAAATTATTTCAGGGATTGATCACAATTATGTTTTAGATGATGAAGGATAGGAGTACGACATCATTAGTCATAAGTGGGACAAAATAATGTGTAACACCTAGGTGTCTAGAAACATCGTCTGATATATTTGACAAATATACATAAAGTGACCATTCTATGGGAGAGATAGAGAGACACATGCGAGTGAAATTTCTTAGGGAGAAGCTCTTGGCATAATTGTGGTGAGCCTGATCATGGCTTGTAAACTGAGGAGAAGGGACCAATAAAATAAAAACAATCCTATGTAGAGCATTAGCTCTTTTCCATAGGAAATTTTGTGCAATCCCTTGGATGAGATAGTTGGGTACAAGCCTAACTACTTCCATAATTATGGGGGGTCTAGTTCAACTATGAACTCTTTCCCCATTGATTACTTTCCCAAAGAAATTGGAAATCTTATGTATCTTAAATATTTAGTTTAACCAAATGAATTATGGATAGGTGTATTTCCATGGTTAGGCATATCCCCCTTGCTAGATTCCCACTCTTATGGATTCTCATGTTCCATATCAAGGCTTCACCTCTTTGTCAATGTTTTAAAATATTATTAAAAAAAAATGATCTTTAACCCTTTTGCATTTATATGCCTACATAGGCATCATTAAAATGATTAATTATGGTATCAATGGAGAAGTAAAAGCTAGGATGTTACATAATATACCTAGTTAGAGAATTTTTATATTAATAAATATCCCTAAAAGTCAAAACCCTCCAGATACTCATATTTTCAACCCTATATGAGATATCATTATGAATTGTAATAATTTGTCGCAGGCATGCAAGTGTGTGCACACATGCATGCATGTGTGTTTGTATGTGCAAGCATATGGGTGTGCATCCATATTGATGAGTATTCTAGACCATATGTTTTCTCATTTTTTAAAATTATATATGTTTAGGGTTTAGGGTATAGTGTCTAACAAATAAGCAAGAAGAATAAGAACACAATATAGAGAAATAAAAACATAATAAAAACTAAAATGAATAAGAGTTTCGGGTTTAGGGTTTTTATTGAGTATCACAATTCAAGAACAATTTATTGAAACAAATATCAAATTTAAGCCTAAATAATTATGAGCTTCCTTTAAACCCAAGATAACTCAATTAGAGATTATTATATTATAAAATATTGTGTAAACCATAAAATTCAAAATTTAAATCCCCGTAAATCAATCCAACCAAAAAACATAAATATAACATTCCTCTATAGATTGTCCCTCTTCCTTTTGTACAAATAAAAAAAAATTATCATTCCTACCCCTTTTTAAGGGGTCTCCAATGTTGCTTGAGTCACCCATAAAGCAGATTCTGGTGTGTAATTTATTCAAAATTAAGGTATGTTTTGAAAATCTTGTATATCATTCTTGACAGCAATGGCTACAAGAACGTACCTCAAGGGACACAACTTTGAAATTCACAATGTGAACAAATAATTTTACATATCAGAATGAACTGTTATTTCATTCGCTCATATTAAATTATTAAAAAAAACCTTTCACTCTCGAAGGTTTATGCTGAGAATGGGAAAACGCGGGATATAAGGATATCCATTAAAAAATATAATATCATTAAATAACTTTATTTTCGCGTCAACCACCATTCACATTATTAAAGTACCTTAGACATCACAAGATTCTCGATCTTTATTAAAGGAAATAAAGAAATAATTAACTTTATAAATATTATTACAAATGCTTTTCACAAATTTTTTAATCGTTATGGCGAATAAGTTATAATATAGATGAATTAAATAACATGATTGAGTTGAAGCAGAATATTTTGTTTGGATTCATGTCCACCATTCAAAATCATATTTTATTTTATTTTCATTAAAGTTATTATAAAGTCTTGTTATGATTATCATCTACCGTACAAAATGACTTTTGGTCACCCCAGACTTTTGTTATATAAATATATATTTCATATTTATTTTAAAGGTTCTTGCAAGTTTGTTACCATGAAAATGACTTTATCTAATCTATCAACACAAATGTCACCATCATGATGACGTGACGTGGCAATAGGTGAGTTATTGGCATCGCCCATATTTCCATGTCTAGATGGCATGCCTTTCAAGTTTCCACCAATATTATAATTTATACATAAAGTTTTCTTCTCTTTCATTTTGGAAATCAGTGAGATATTAGATAAATATATTATCAAACAAAAGATATACATGAGTGATTTGACTGGTACTCATAGCTTAGGTTGGGTATTCATACAATTACAAACCTTAGTCAGTAAAGGTAAGTTAGTTTTTGACTTTGCTATTTTTAATGCAAGTTGATATTTTTACAAATTTGCAATATATATATTTTGTACCTTCTAATGGCTTGGTTGATTGATAAAATAATTTTCTTATTTTTACAATTTCTTATTAGGAAAATAATCAACTTTCGTATTTCTACAATTTTACCACATGTATTGTACTTTTTAATGGTTTATTTGTCATAGCAAATAATTAACTTTCATACTTTTATAATTTTGGAAAATATATGGTGTAAATTTTAATGATTTGGGGGGTGGATATGAAAAATAGTTAAGTTTAATTTTCTCTTTTTCCTTGACTTTGTTTCAATGAATAGATGGGTTAATGGATGGTAGAGGTGTTATTGATTCGGATATTTTGTATATTTTGGATAAGTTTGAGATGTTAAATTCCATTTTCTAAATTTGAAATGTTAATTTTTTTATTCTCTCCATTTTTCTTTAAGTGATTTTAAGTGGAATTATCACAAATCTCAAGTCCATGTCTATATCACAATCTTTAAGAAGAGGGTTGGTGATTCTAGTAGTGATAGAAGTGTTGATCTCTTTATGAGATATTTTGGGCCCACGTCAAGAAGCCCTTTCACTGGTGATGGTCATATTGTGGATTTATTACTTTTAACTTTTTGTCCTGGGAGGAATCAAGACCATTGGATAGGAATCCTTCATATAGTTTTTCAATGGACAAAACATACATCAAAAAGTTATATTTCATAATCAAATGTCTCTAGTGATAGTCTTCAATCTATACTATGATATGGTCATGTACACACTTGCTCCTATTAACATATATATATATATAGATGATGGAACACATGATGACCCTTTTGTCAACTTAGCTAGAGTTAATTTTCATAAAATTACTGAGAGCATTTTTTATATTTATTAAAAATCAAGGGGATTTAATAATATCATTAAAACTAGGGTTGTAGAGATAAACATTTTCACTAAGTTGAACTCTAAGAACCATGTTTTGAAGAAATTTCAATGGTATCTTAGAACCATAAACCCATATTTGTAGGATCAATCTCTTCTCTTACAAACGTTTAGTAATGAGAATGCAAAAACCTCAAGAGAAAATGTTTGCCATCATATTTGCCATCATATAAGTGTCCTTGACTCTAGATACTTTGCATATTACGAATATGATGGAGACACTAGTTCCCTTTGAAAGTTTGGATTTTTCATGTTATGATGTCTCTTCACTTCACTTTAGGATTTTTAATTAGAATTACCTATGTAAAAGACGGTGACACCAAGTCCAAATCCACATCAGAAACTTCAAAGGAAGGGTTAGAAATTTATTTTGTGATAAAAGTTTTTATCCTTCTAGATGATATTTTGCACCTACCTACACTGGTTTCTACATTAATGGTCTACATCCTTTGAATCTATTGCTTTTAATATTTATCCATAGAGAAGTAAATGTCAATGGATGTGAATCCTTTATGTGGGTTTTTAATGAAAAAAATCCTAAATTGACAAGTTGTGTTCTCATATTCAAGGTATCTAGTGAGTCTTCAAACTATACCATGATATGGTCTTGTACACGCTCACTCCTTACCTTTATATATTATGGAATATATGATGATTTCTTTTTCAACTTATCTATTTTTGATAAATTTACCAACAATATTCTTTATATCAGGTAAATTTTATAATATTGCTCAAACAAAAGTTGTAAATATAAAAATTTATCATTCCACAATAGCGAGAGAGACCCAATCTTAGCATGCCTTAGTTGCTAGCTAAAATGCATCCCCTTTCACCCTTGTTTTTACTTATGTGGGCTTTACAAGGGAGTTATTCCATGTTAATAGGGTAAAATTACATAATTGGGTAATTTATCATAATTATTTGTCACAATTTCACAGTTATGAAAAATAATTATTTGAAAATTGAGATAATTGAGAAAAATATCATAATGGAGAAAAAGGTTTTAGAGTTTGTCATTCTCGAGGAGATCAACTTGATCTACTAGTTTATGAGTTGGTTAGGGGTCCATTATTGTAGAAGTTTCCTAATTTCTCAAGCCCATATGTGTTTAGATACATTCTCCCAGACAACAGAATGAACCTATATGATATAACCCTATCCAAAGGAATGATTCATTAATGAAGGTATATGATTTCCCCTCTCTACATGCTATGTGTATCATGTTAATGTTTATATTTTATTCATGTTGATCTTCCCTCTACTAAAGGAAAACTGATCTTGTTTGGTTTTGTATGTGTGTAGGACTTTTAGATTAGTATCGCTAGGAGAAATATCTTCGAGAAGAAGCAAGTTCTCTGCTTAAGGCTCGAGATCCAACATCCATCAGCAAGATGCAAAGGGTTTTTATACATTTCCTCAAGCCATTTGATTGAGATGTTATGTATGAATGTAATTTACATTGATGGTTTTCATTGATCTTTTCACACACATCTATCTAGCGAGTCTTGGGAAAGGCTCACAAAGCAATAACAACTTGTGATTGAGAGTTGTTTATCCCAACAAAATTGACAACTCCACTAGGGAGTCTACCTAATGTTCTCATATTCAAGGTATCTAGTGATAGTCTTCAAACTATAACATGATATGGTATTGTACACTATATGAATATATTATGGAATATATGATTATTCCCTTGCCAACCTAATTAATTTTGATAAATTTACCAACAGGAATCTTTATATCAAGTAAATTTATATCAAGTAAATTTTATAGTATCGCTCCAACAATAATTGTATAAATAAACATTTTCACTAGGTGAAACTCTAAAAATCATGGTTTGAAGAAAAGCACAATGTTACCATAAAAGCGTGGTCATGGTCTTATTTCTAGTATCAATCTTTATTCTTTTGAACTCTCGAATGATGAGAATGCAAAAGCCTCAATAATAAAGGTTTATTATCATTTTTACCATTTAATTGTAAGTTCTTTAAGAAGATATATAGAAATTGACCATTATTTTTCTTGAATTATTTTTTTATTATTTTATAAGCATAAAAAAAATCACTTTTAACTTTGGGATAAATTTTAATTTCTTCATAATAAAATCATACAATTAAAGAGTTTTAAAATCTAAAAAAAGATAAAGGCCTATTTTGGATGCAATCTAACTCTTTTATATTGTGACTTTTTTTCGTCAAAATCTAATAAGAATTCTTTTAGTAAAATTATGTGTTTATTATGTTTGAAAGATATTTTTAAATCTATAAATAGATTCAATACCCTAAAAACAACTTTAAAACACTCAATTTATCCAAATTTTATAACTCAAACTTATAATTTTAACATATTTTATTAATTTTTTAATCAATTTTAATTTAAAAAAAAAAAAAAAAAAAAAAACACTATTTTGTACTTCTCAATTTAAAAATAAAACATAAATAAAAGCACAATCAATTTAAAAATAAAACATAAGTAAAAGCGCAAAATTACCTCTAATGACCATTGAAGGTCTCTCTTTATATTATGTTTTAAACTTAGAATTAAACCAAAAAAAATGCAAAAATATCATAAAATTGATAATAATCTTAAACTTTTCTTATTAAAACCAAAATCTTCTCATTTCACATTTCACCAAATAATGGAGAGAAACTCCTTATAGCTGGATATATCTTGTTATTAATTACATAATAATTTTAACTATAACATGCAAAAATGGGTGGTTGTGGTTTCATTCAGTGTTTTTAATTGCGGCTTCCTTTAAAATACTATACTTTGAAAATAATATTAATATAATATGATTGGGACAATTATCTCATACATTATGTTTATTTAATTTTTATTAAATCAAATGATTAGATTTTTTCCAAATTCAAATCCATTATTTTATTTATATATATATATATATATATTATATATAATTTTTTTTTTATTTAATAAATTTATATATTAATATATAATAATATTATTATTAATAATATTATTATTTTATTTAAAATACTATTATTGAGATGCAATAATGTATATAGGTTAACTAAATAATAGAATAATTATTTTTTGTTACCTTAGATGTAAATAAATCTCTTAACTTAATTTTGCATATCATATCATATATATAAAATGTTGTGGACTTATAATTTTAACTTTTAAAGTTTTATATTTTTTATATTTAATAGTTTAAATTTCTCTTATTTATAATTTAACAAATTTCTAACAATTAGGTGTTTCATATTTCTTCTTTTAATCTATTTCTATGAATTAGGTGTTTCATATTTCTCCTTTTAATCTAAAGGGGTGTTAGTGAGTATCATTCTAAAGTTTTCAAACTTTTCTTCCAAGTGCTTTGGTGAAGATGTCTACAATTTGATCATTTGTGGAAGAATGTCTTATATGAATAGGCTTGGCCTCCACATGATATCGAATAAAATGTGTTTGGCACGAACATGGAATCTGGGATTATTTGTCAACTTGATGGCATAAGTATTGTTAATTAGAAGAGAAGTAGAATTCACTTGTTTCTCTTGCAATTCTTCAAAAGAAAATCTTGACCCACACAATCTCTTTTGTTACTTTTGTACTTGCCACATATCCCGCTCTATTATGGAATTTGGTGGAAGTGATTGCTTGTGTGGAATCCAAGAGAAATCTCCTGATCTAAGACTCATAAGATAACCTAAAGTAGATATTCCATTTTCTTTATATCTATCGAAGTGTGAATCATAATATATAATCAAGTTGAAGTCATCCACCTATGAATATTTGGGTCCAAATTCTTGAGATCCTTTTGAGTACTTGATAACTCTTTTTTTAGCACACTAATGTCCTTTATGAGGATTTTTCATAAATCTAGAAATAATTCTAACAAAAAATGAAATATCTAGTCTAGTAGTGGTGAGGTAGATAAGACTTCCCACAAGTTGCTTATGCTTGGTTAAATCCTCAAATTCATTCACTTCTTTTGCTTTGAGCTTTAGATTATATTTTATTGGAGTAGATAAAAGATTGCATTTACCTACAAAACCTATTCAACAAATTTCGAGTATACTTCTTTTGGGAGAGGAATATATACTTTGGAGGCTGAGTCACTTCAACGCCCAAGTAGTAATGAAGGTGTCCCAAATATGTCATCTCAAATCTCTTCTTCAACTCCTTGTTTACAGATGAAATATAGTTTTCATTACTTCTTAACATTAATAGATCATTTACATGAACTATGTGATATACATCAAATTTTTAAAAATTCTTGAAAAATAGAGTTACATCATCAATATGAAAGTGTTTGAAATTTAATTTTATAGGATGCTTAATCAATCTTTCATACCAAGCTCACAGTGCTTGTTTTAGGCCATATGAAGATTTAATAAGTTTACACAATTTTTTCTCTTTTCCCTTTACAACAAAACCTTCTAATTCAACCATGAAGCCATTTTCTTTCAAGTCTCCATTCAAGAAATCCATCTTCACATTCATTTGATGAAATTTCCATCCATTCTAAGTTACCAAGGAAAAGAGAGTTCGATTGGTTGCCCATTTTGCTATGGGGAGAAAATTCTCTTCATAATTAACACCTACTTTCTTTACAAATCCTTTTTCCATAAGCCTAAACTTTTCCTTGTAAGTGAGTCATTTGATTTGTACTTTTTCTTGTAGACCCACTTGTAGTTAATTGGTTTGGTTCTAAATGGATGGTCCACTAAATTCCATGTTCTATTATTTATGAGAGCATCATATTCATTTTGCATTGCATCTTTCCATTCATCATGAGAAGCAACTTCTTTAAAGGAAGTTGGTTCAAAGTTAGTAGATAAATTCAATTCAAAATCATGTGAAACATCCATAGCATCTAGATCGACTAAAACAAAAATATCTACATCACCTGCATCATTTCCAGTGGGGCCTCTAATGCTAAATTTCTAGATTGTTCTATGTTGTATCAATTTCTTTAGCCCAATTCAATACTTAATTAGCTATCTTTCCAATAAAAATTAGTATTTCCAATTTTCAATAGTAATTGAAGATAGAAAAATAAATGCAATGACAAAGGAGACAATTAATTCATCAATAAGAGACACCGAGTTTGGTCAAATACCAGGGAAAAACCCCACAAGGGGCAAAACCCTTGAAATTGTTCTTCTATTAGATTGTGATAAAATGTTCAGCAGAGAGTACAATGAGCCCAATATAATATCGTCCAACAACCCAATAACATTTACAAATATGTTTCCAGCATCAAAATATATAAGAGGCAACTTTTCCTTTCTATAGTTAACTGTAGTCAACATCAGCCAATGGTCAAATTTTAGTCAAACTTCTCATTCATATGGAAGAGGAGTTGTGCAAGTGACTGAAGGCTTCTATTCGCTCCCTTGATCTTGCAATCTAGAAAATGTGGCTGAATTTTTCGTGTGATGAGCCAATGACTGTAACAAAAAAAACCTAAAACAAATGTGAGCCTCAGACCCTGTAATTTCATACCTTTGCAAACTTCTTTTTCCATCCCAGCCTCAGACCTATTTGAACTAATCAATGAAGAAGAGAAGAAGAAAATGCTTGGTGATTTACAAATGAGCTTGCGATTACTTGTATTTATATGCTTCCAAGGGTGACCAATTTCTTGTTAGGGCCAACCAGTCCAAATGAGCATATGTGGGATTTTCTTCATAAGTACAATTTCCCTTATCCAATTTGAGTGATATTTAGGTTGATTTTGGTCCTCTTGAAAAGAGGATTTCAATGCAATCATCATATCAATCAATTTAGTTGTCCAAAGTGTAATTTGACCCTAATTTCATAAATTATCACTCCCTCTCAACTGGGGAGAATTCAACCTCTCAATATCTGACCATCGATCAACATTTCATCCTGTCATCATATCATGTCCCATCTCTACTCAACTCTATCTACTTAAACATTCTTGAATATAAAGAAGAAGAATAATTAGGGAGGAAAATCTACCACCCTCTACATCGTCGAAGAGCATATCTAAATATGAAACCACATCGAGGAGTACATCTCAACCAAGAGTCACATGGGGGAGCTAAATATCGTCTACCCCATATAGAGTAATAGGTGATATAGGGGAGCACATCTCAACCCATCTTATTGTCTTCCAATCTTCCCAATAATTACCCTCAAGAGTCATGTGGTAGAACATCTCCATCATAATTTGAGCTTGGGCTAGATACTTGACCTACCAAAAGGTAAGGATCACATGCCCCAAGCCTCCTCACCTTGTTGGCCAGATGGGGAGGGACAATCCCAATAAGCTCGGCTTGTGGGTATGATGCCAAATGGGGTATACTTTGAAAATATCAAGATAAGGGAGTAACATATCCAATCCTATGGGTAATTCATAGGGATGATATCCTATCGTCCATATATTTCTCAACCCCATGAGCCCTCCATCTTAATTCCTCACCTTGGGAGCTCAAATAGGAGGGAAGCATTGGTATATTGTCCTCAATCAGTGATGCCCCTTATTAGGAGGGGTCACATCCATCAGTCCAAGTTGTTCTTTGAAGACCAATAAATTTCCTTTCGGCAAATCCTTGGTGAGAATATCTGTGATATTCTCATCTGTCGATATGTGACAGAGTCTATTGGCTCCTCTTTGCACCATGTCTCAAATGAAGTGATATCAGATCTATATGTGCTTGGAATTGTCATGAAATACACGATTCTCTTCCAGATGGATCCCACTCTTATTGTCACGATATATCACTATATTGTCTATTACCTACTCAAATAGTTCTCCAAAGATCTTACTGAACTAAACTGCTTTGTAGCTAGCCATGCTAGTGGAATATACTCTGCCTCAATGGTGCTCAATGCTATGGAATTTTTCTTCCTTCTCATCCAAGATATCATGGAAGATTCAAGGCTAAAGCATCTAGATGTATTCTTCCTGACAACAACATTTCCTACCCAGTTAAAATCAGTGTATCCATGATGTTGAACATCTCTGGAAAAATATCTCAGACCAAGTGTGATTGTCCCATGCAAATATCTCAAAATATGTTTGACAGTGATCCAATGTGCATGGAGAGGCTTGGTCATGGATTTAATCAACATATTCATTGCATAACATATTCCTAGATGAGTGTTCACTAGGAACATCAAATCCCCAATCAACTTTTTATACTAGGATGGTTTTGCTAAATCGGATCCCAGAGCCTCCCCACATAAATTCTTGAAGTTCATTTCCATTAGTGTGGGTAGGGGCTTGCATTTTTTCATTCCAAATCTTTCCAACAACTTCAAAACATATTTTCCTTGTGAAATTAAAATCTCACTGGGCCTTTTCCACACCTCAAGGCATAGAAAGTAGTGCATGAGTCCAAGGTCCTTCATCTCAAATTTAGATGCTAGCTCCCTTTTACACTAGATCATCAGGGGCTCTCTACCTATCAAGAATAGATATTCAACATATAAAACCAAAATCAACGACATACCTTGGACTACCTTAAAGTAGAGGTTGAGATTAACATTGCTTCTTGTGAATCCCAACTTCACCAAATAACTATCTATGCTAGCGTGCCTTGCTATGAGGGCTTGCTTTAAACCATACAATACCTTCTTCAACTTGAAAATATGTGTCCTTCGATCCTCTACTTCAAATCCTTGTGGCTGTTTAGTGTACACTTCTTCTTGTAACATGCCATGGAGGAATGCAGTTTTTACATCCATCTAAAGAAGGGTCCATCCATGACTTACAACAAGGGAAACTATCGAACGGATGGTTGTATATCGAGCCATAAGTGAAAATATACCATTATAATCTTCTCCCTCTTTCTGGGAGAATGCTCGAGCCATAAACCTTGCCTTGCATTTCTCAATGCTACCATCAATTCCATGCTTGATCTTGAATAACTACTTTGAAGTCACCACATATTTCCCCTTCGGTCTCGACGCAACATCCCATTCATCATTTTTCATAATTGATTCATATTCTTTAGCCATAACATATTTCCAAACTTTTTATTTTATGAATTTTTCGAATGTGGGAGACTCAGTTTGAATCATAGTGCTCATGGCTACAACATATCCCTAGTACCTACATGGCTTCTTCCTTTCTCTAAATGATCTTCAAATGGGAGCTTGTCTCTCATCATCCTATAATGTGTCTCGAAGCCAAAGTGACCTCTTCCTAGTGGGAGGATCACATGGATGTAGATCTAAGGGATCCATGGATTCCATGAGATCATCAACGATCTTTGTCTCAGATTTGAGCACAAAAGGACCATCTAAAATATCGATATAATCATTATTCTCAGGAGGAGGAGGCAGATGAAGGCCCCTTTCTTTTCCAAGGGTGACATCTTCATCAAATATAACATCCCTGCTAATTTTATCCTTCCTTTGACCAAGAATATATATTCTAAATGTTTTATAATTTTCACAATATCTAACAAACGTTACTTTTCTTCCAGTGGCCTCCAACTTGTTTCTTTTGTCCTTTTGCACATGAAAGTATATGGGATAGCCAAAGATATGGAGATGACCAACATTAGGCTTGACACATGTGAATACTCATTTGGGGGTCTTATTGTCCAATGCTTGATGATGTGCCCTATTTTGGACATATACAATGACATTTGTTGCTTCTCCCCATAGGAACTTAGAAAACTTTTGATCATGGAACATGGCATGTGAAACTTCTATAATGGACCTATTCTTTCTTTCAACCACTCCATTTTGTTCGGGAGTATAGGGAACAATTTTCTCTTTATTGATACCTTCCTTCTTGCAAAAATCAATGAACTCCTTTCATTTGTACTCGCCACCATTGTGAAATCGAAATATTTTGAAATCCCCCCTGTTTGATTTTCAATCAATCCTTTGAACTCCTTGACCATTTCAAAGTCTCCATCCTTATGCTTCAAATAATATATCCATGTATTTCTTCAGAAGTCATCAATGAAGATGATATAGTAGAGATGACCACCAATAGTATGCACGTGAATTAGACTACATATATCATAATGAATGATATATCATAATGAATGAGATGGAGGATGTCATTTGTCTTATTCTCACTAGAGGGGAATGGTTCCCTTGTCTTTGTTCAACTGGAACAACCTGGAAATACTCCATCATGATGGGCTTGAAACTTGGGAATCCCTAAGACCACTTTCTCCAATTTCAAAAGATTATCATAATGTAGATGGGTCAATCTTCAGGGCCATAGCTCGCTTAGCTAATTAGTTTCATGGACCAATGCTAGAAGTTGTCTTCTAGCAACCCTATAGAGTCTTTCATATGTTGATCCCAATGTGAATGCATCTCTTATATGTGATCCAACAGGAAAAGTAAGAAAATTTCCCTTGATAAAGGAAACCCTCACACCTTGTCTTCCAAACCGAATATTGATACAAAATTCTTATTCAATCCTGGCATATAGATTGCATAATGGAGCATAATAGATTCCCCAGAATTCAAATGAAATTTGATGGACCCAAAACCTTTAAGGGGATGAGTGGAGTTGTCTCCAAGGATAATTTTGACTCCCTCTCTACCAAATTAGAGAGAAATTCCTTATAACTAGAGAAGTGATGAGTGGACCCACTATCAACCAACCAACTATCCCACGAATCTAGAGAAGATGAACTAGATCCCCTTGTTGGTATCTAAATACCCCAAGAATATGCATTTCTAACTCCTTGCATAAATATTGCCTCTTTCTCCCTTTGGAATCAAGGCATAACAGGTGGAATCAAAGGAATGTGGCCATACAACATTTTATTAGGAACCTTATTTCTAAGAGCATGAGATGGACATCAGTTTTCACATCAATCCAAAACATCATCTTTGCATTTTTAAAAACCATCATTGAACAAACCATATTCAAGATAGTCGAATTCATTATTTTAGCTACACCATTTTATTGAGGATTGTATGGAACACTGTTTTGATATGCTAGTTAAATCATGAACAATACTAGGCTATATGATTAATTACACAGGGAAACCACATGCACACACAAAACACCCATACCCAGATATGCATAAATAAACAAAAATAACTCCCTTATTCATAGTAATAGCTAGACCAATTGGTTCGATGAGGACAGTAAAGGTGGGAGGCCCTAAATATTTAAAATAAGATGATAAAGTATAGAAGATGGCTCCATGGTCACAAGAGCAAGTAATCATGGGAGGGTTGAATGAACTAGAAGATAGTTTCCAAATTCATTAGAAGTATATTCTTTTCCATTATTAGTATGAAGGGAGCCAATATGTGATTGTGCATAATTTTCAATCCATACATGAAATTTTTTGAAAGTTTCAAAAGTTGTGATTTTCGTTTAAAAAATATAGCCAACACATCCTTGTGTAATCACCAGTAAAAATCATCATATATTTATTTCCATTTATAGAATAAATAGGCATAGGGATACATAAACAAAAATAAATCAAAGAAATTTTTGTATGTTATTTTTAAGTAGAATCATGAAATGGTTGTTTGTTATGCTTTCTTAGGATACAAGCATCAAATTGATTTTATTTCCTAGAATTGTTGGTGAACAATAAAAAAATTGTTTTTTTAGTAAATAAAGGCTATCATAATTTTTCCAAATTATGCATGCCATAGAATACTAGATGGTAACGTACCTTCATTATGTTGAGAGAGGTTTTTGTGCATGAGCAAGTATTCCTTATAACTTCAGTAGTCTTTCATCCTCTATTCCATTTGTGACAACCATGTTGTCACATGCTTTCCTTATTTATAATTTTCCATCAAACTTATGAATAGAATCGACCTTGCTAGCGAATGTGAACAAGGGACAACATATTTCTCTATAACCCTAGAAGGTAGAGTACATCATGCGTAAAATATAATGGATTCTAAGTAGTTTAAGATTGATGCTTCCAAGTCCCAAGGTCTTGAGACTTGATTTTTCTACACAATATGTTGTTCCATCTACATCATCACTAAAATATTCAAAAAAAAATTCTGAAAGGTCATATGGTAGGTTGCACATGTGTCAAGCGACCATGCATATGTCTTTGAGAAGAAAATGAAGTATGAATCATATCTTTAGAAACTTCAATATTACAATGGGAAACAATATAATGAGAAGATTCATATGTTCTATCTTTAGGTGGATATAATGCTTTACTTTTTCCTTCTTTATGGTTTCAACTTTCTTTGATTCTCTTATATGGTGTTCTACAAGTTGATGCATCATGTCCCTCTTTGCCACTATCAATGCAATGAATATCAAGTCATTCTCCTTGAATGGTGTTTATCCCACCTTCGTTTGAAATTATTTCTTCCACACCATCTTCTACTGCAACTTATTTTAAGAGAATCATGTGATTGATTATTTTCTTTCTGAGCAAGGCACACTACTTATTTAGGGGATTGATTTGATGTCTTCCTCTTCCCAAAATATTTCTCTCATTCTAGAAACTTATCCACTAGGGAGTCAAAATTAATGGACTTAAGTTGCTCAATAGCTTGCATGGATTCAAGATATATATAATGTGTAGAGTAGAGGACCTTGACAAAGGCTAAAAGAGGAATGTCCATCTTAACTCCAATGGCATCTACATCATGTATGATGGATCTAATTTCAGAGGCTATGGCTAATGGGTCATCATCTTTCAACTGGAGTTTGAAGAGTTTGATCATCAACTAAACAACCTCCAATTCTAAGTGTGAGTCATATAGATATTTCAAATTATTTAATGCACCATAAATATTTTTATTTGAATCTATATGATGAATCACCTATTCACGTATAGAAGAAATAAGAAAGAAATATGATTTGTTGTCTATGTTCTCCTAAATGGATAGCTCTTTATCCGATGTGATCTTGGAAGGTGCATTGTCCTCCTCTCCTTCACAGATTCCTTTCCATAATGAGAGTGTGCCTAATCTTTCTAAAAAAGTATCAATATTTCTCCTTGCTAGTTAACGTGATGTCAATGATAGAGATGAGAGAATGCATCTTCAACAAAGATTTGAGCTGAGACTAATAAACAAATAATAAAAAATGTTGACTCATCTCAGATGGCCAATACACTTTGGATAATAAGAAAAAAAAATTACCTTCTAACTCCTACTAGTCCAATTCATGCAAGTAACATGCATTTTCATTGTAGTGATGTTCCCTCTAAAAATTCATGTGATGAAATCATGGACCATTATGCCCATTATTCCACCCTTGAAACTCGAACCAACTTATAATATCAATGAGAAAGTCAGTCCATTAATTTTGTCTTCAACACCAAGAGATAAGTCTTCACCAAAAAGATCAAGGTCCCCTCCTGCGAGAGTAAACACATAGGCTATTAAATGTACTTGCGCCTTTCTCGCCTGAATAATTGTACTAGTAAATATATTTGAAAGTGCAGGATAATACAAATTCTTTAGGTAATTATATTAAAAAGACGACCAAGTAAAATCATAAAAAGTAAAACAAATGAGTTGGGCCTCATTGTAATTGCTTTCTTTAAAAAATAAAATGGCCTTGTTAGACAAACAATACATGAAACTTCTTTCAATGTACACATAACCCATCAAAATCTCGTTCATGCATCTCATCAACAATGTTATGGTGTACACACTTGTTTCTTTTTTTTTTTGCATTAGAGAATCCCTTGGGTGTCGAGCTCATATATGGATGGCTTGAGTTTTGAAAGAAAAATATGGACATGGGAAAAACTTGTCACATAAGTGCATGAATATTTGAGTTATGGCAGTAGAAATTTGCTCTCACCTGCACCATCTCTCTCACGGGGCAAAGAAACTTGTGGAGAAGCCAACAAGGAAGCCTTATCAGTGATGAGAGTTTGGACCTCTCTCAATTGCAACAACAAAGGAGTGTTAGGGTTCGCTGAGTGTAGAAACATGTTTGACAAGCTAGAATGGTAGAAAGAGAGGAGAGATGGACCTAAGTGGGGTTAAGATATGGCAATAGAATTACACTGGGTTGTGGATTAGAGATATCTAAACTTAGCTCTAATATCAAGTGAGGTAACTCCCAAAGATTGATTTTTCATTAAACAAGATGTCATGATCTTTGGTTTCAACTTCCAAGGTCCAATGTCTCTTCCTATTCTAATGGTTCAAGTTGCTCATATTTACATACTTACAATTCACCAAATCCCTAAAGATTAGGTGCATAACACATTCTCTAAAGTGTGAAAATAATGTATAGAAGTTAAGAAAGCAATGCATCAAGAATTCTCTAATATTTTCAACAATAAGTACTTTTGGATATAATCACTTAGATCTTAGAAATCCATATCTCACTTATAATAGTCTCAATTTCTAAATTTACAAAAATTGTTGTTAAATTGTTGCATATTTTTGTTTATTAATAGCTAACACTAAATATATGTTTTTCCTGATGACTAAATTGTTTTGGAAAACTAACCATTTAATTTGAGAAAAAATACAACTAAATTATTAGTTATTTTTTATTATTAATAATTAATCCCTCATATCAATGACTAACCACTACTTTTTTTTTAAAGTAAACCCTTATTTAGAATCCTTTTCTTAACAATAATAACTTTAGTTTCTAATTTCATAAAAAAAAATATTATTAAATTATTGTTAACCATCAGATATTTTAATAACAAAACCAAAATTTAGAATCATTGTCTTAACAATAATAGTTTTAGTTTCTAATTTCAAAAAAATTATTATTAAATTATTGTTGGACTTTTTTGTTGGTGAGTGATAAGTAAATCATCTTATTGATAACTAGAGAAATTAATTTCCTAACTAGGAAAACATTATTGTTAGGTTATTAGATCTAAACCACCATATTGACTAACTCCCATTTGTTTTTGTTTAATAACTACACTAATATTTGGACGTACCAATTGGGGAACTAATTGTATAATGCAAGTAACGAAGCCTTACCACATAAGGAATCAATCTAGCAAGCATGGATATTTTAATAGGAGTCGCTGCTATGGCTAATTGATTATAGCGCACACAAGTTGGAATGTTGGCACAAATACATTAAATTGAAAGTTTGGTAAAATTAATTTAATGTGGGTGCACCATTGAAATGAAATGCAAAGGATTTTAAAACCAAAAAATGTTCTAAAGAAAAAAGCACTATGATTAAGTAATTTGAGTAAACATTGGGAACATCATGATTAAGCAATTTGAGTGAATGCTAAACACACATCTTTAAAACATACCCCAATTGGTTCATCCGTAGTACGACCCAATGGAGAGAGACCCATGTAAAGTTGTCCACTTTTGCATTTTAAAAGATGATCTATAAGGATTATTTATGTTTGGTCTTCAGAAATTTTTGATTGAACTTCAAGTATAGAAAAAGGTA
>APFE030981007.1:221598-234040 GCA_000404065.3 Pinus taeda
TAATTATTAAAAAACAAAAACTCATGTTTAAAACAAAAAAACAAATGTTTAGTTAAAATGCTATTTAATAATGATTAAAAAACAAACAAATGTTTAATTAAAATGAAAAAACCCTAATGTTTAATTAGAATGCTATTTATATCATGGGTAAATTTAGAGTTACCAGCTGGTTCATTGGGATGTTGTTCTTCTAATACCTCACAGCACTATATATAATTATTATATAATATCATGGATCCGATCCCTAACTGGTGATTAGCATGTATTTAATTATCTATCATGTACGTCTCTACTTCTTCAACTTTTGTTCAAATTTGTCTACTGCCTGTATGAAGATACCGACAGTAAATACTGTTGCACCACAGAACGGTAAAGAGAAATCAATATTTCGAGAAAATTGGTCAAATCAATGGCGGTTGACATGACATAAAGTATTAAATTTAAAGGACAAACAAGGGCAGCCCAATTGTGTGCAAATCACCCTGCATAATTGACAACATTATCATACTCAAAGATCTCATCACCGCCCTCTTAATTCAGATTATTCCAAAGCTCACCGGCCCTTATTTTACATTATTACAAAGGCAACAACAATTTTTATTTGAAAAACACAGTACATGATTGAAACTATTTAACTGATTTGTTTGGTTCAGGAGAATCCAGTGGTCTACTAAGTTAGTTGTACAATGGTAGAGATTAAAAAACAAACACTTGATGAAACGATTCAACAGAGCAGGTTGATTCCAGAAAAATATAGTCAGAAAGGCCATGCACTCATGGGTAGAATTTAAAATGTATGAAGTGGCGGCCATTTCACTGAACCAGTTTCATATATATCTATCTATATATATATTAATAGTATATTATATAATATATATATATATATAAAATAATGTTATATATATATATTTCAATTTAATTTGTATATGTCTACTGGGAATTAACATTAAGAAGAAGCATTAACTTGGAGATTTTTTTTTAATTTTGTTTGAAGGGTTTCAATATGATCGTCATTTGGCTTCAACCCGTCTGAATAATCTTTTAAAACTGAAATTTAGATTTAGTATAACAGGATACTAAGTGTTTTAAATGTATATTTTTTCGGGTGGATCGATCTGTTTGGATATTTCCGGTAGATGTAGCTACCACTCAGTGATTCTGAACTACAGTTGAAAAAAAATAAACTTGATAAATTGATAATGAAAGCAAATCTAAATGGATAGGTAAAATAAACTTTTAAAATTTTTTAAAACGTATTACTGATTAAATTCGTAAATTAAATTATTTAATGGTTTAATTAAAATTTTTTAAATTATTTTTAAAAGGTTTATATATATATATATTATATATACTATCGGATGGGAATATTGTTTAAGGGTTTGTCAAATTATATATAGAATCCAATGTTTCTAAAGGGTTTGTCAGTTTTTCATGGATTGAGGAAAGTTGAAAACTTTTAACTCACAATAATTAACAAATGGTGTAAAAATTATGGAGATAGTGAGATTTAACTTAATTAATACATGCGGAATGAGGTTTATAGGTTTTTGTTCCTAAAAATGGAATGAGTTTTTTAGGTTTTTGTTCAAGTCAACATAATGGATAGATGTTTTAGAGTGATATTACTTGATTATATATAGTGTGACTATACTTTTATATTCTAATTTGGTGAAAAAATGTATGGAAAAAATGTATGGATACAGATTGTTTGCCATCCTTTCCTAAATGGTTCTAGATTATAAAAAAAAATCATATCAGAACCATTATAATTTCTCATAAATGCCACTAAGAGGCAGTTACAACATGTATATTGAGACTTTTCACCGAAGATAAAGTTCTTTGACTTAATAACTTAATATTAATCCAAATTTATTCACTGTTGAATAACTGTTTAGAATTTAATTCACTATAAAATGATTATTCTAGAGTTTTGTTCAATTTTAGATAGTGAAATGATGTTTTAGATGGACTATCTTAGAGATTTGTTCAATTGTTCAATTTTAGATAGTGAAATGATGTTTTAGACGGACTATCTTAGAGATTTGTTCAATTTTAAATAGTGAAATGATGTTTTTCCAAATTTTGTTCGATAACAAAACAAAATTGATTTTTAGAATTATTTCAATTTTAAATAAAATTAAATAATTAAAAGTTTAAATAACACCTCACTCTCTACTCTCTCTCTCACCTCTCACCTTGAAAATAATTTTTTTTTTATTAACAATTATTTACAATTTTAAATTTTTAAAAACTTAAAATCATCAATAGGATTTTCATCATTTCATATAGATATTAAAAATCTAACTACAAACAGAAAAATTATATAATAAAATCCTTAAAAAGTCAAAAACAACAATTTAATTAAAAATTCTGTTTTAATTAAAAAATTCTCCACAACCACTTTTAATTAATTATAAAAAAAATCATATAATAATTAATTTTTGAATTAAAATTTTCTCTGAACCCAATTCCAATAATCTAAGGAATTAAAAAAGTTAAAAAATTTCAATATTCTAACAAACGACTTAAAATAAAATATTTAAACTTTTTCTTTACAACTGTGATAAAAAAAAAAATCTCTTAATTTCAATCACTCCGGATTTTAATAATTCAAAATTCCAATCAATTGAAACTAATAATTTTGATTAAAAATTATGTAAAGCATTTTCAATAATATAACTAACCACTGCAAATAAAGTATTTAATCTTAAATTCCCTTTACAATCATGATATTAAAAAAAAATCAATCAATCCTTTGGAATTTTAATAATTCCAATCCATTCCAATTTTAATAAATTCAAAATCCTGATGGATTAACGCTCACTTTCTGTATCGCCGCCGAAGTGAAAATTTAAACGGCTATGGGCAGTTAAATAACGGCTGGCTTGCTTTGCATGTGAGTGCGTGCTTCCGGCTGTTTAAATTGAGAGAGACCCCTGTAAAATTCGGATGCGCAGCCGCCCGCTTTTAAAATTTGGAAACGAGAGGAGAAATAATAGAGGGTAGAATTTTAATGTGGGCAAGATCCCCCGCTACATTTAGTGGTCGTCGGGCACTCGTCAGGGTAGCGTCACGTCCACCCGGGAGCGGTGTCCGTGTCTGGGCCATGGCTGTTTCCACTAGTAGGTCCACCCTATGCATTTCCTCCTCCCCTTGCTGAGCCCTCCCTCCTCCTCTTCCTCTTCCTCTTCCTCAGCTGCTGCTCCCATTCTGGTTCATATTATTATTCTTATTACTTTCGCTCGCCGAGACGTCTCGACGCTTTTCTTCAGTGAAAATTTCTGCAACAGTAGCTCAGCTACGATAGCATCGGAGCTCTGAGCGCCCAAGATTGAACCACACGTGCAGGTTGGATGGATTTCAAGTGAAAAGGGGAGTAAGGGTCGCTCAGATCGGTGGCAGAAACCCCAAGAAAATAGCATAATCAGGCGGAGTTTGTGTTGGGGCGTGAGTTCGATGAGTGCCACAGCAGGAGACCAGCAGCAGCTGCAAGTGGCAACGGCAGCTGTTGTGGATGGATCGTCGTCGTCGTCTGCGTCGGGGGGTCGCATGATGGAGCAACCGCCCTCATCCGCGGCGGCGCCGGCGCCGGCGCCCATGAGCCGCTACGAGTCGCAGAAACGGAGGGACTGGAACACGTTTGGGCAGTATCTGAAGAACCACAGGCCCCCACTGGCTCTGTCCAAGTGCAGCGGAGCGCATGTGCTGGAATTTCTGCGCTACCTTGACCAGTTCGGAAAGACCAAGGTTCACTTACCCTCGTGCCCTTTCTTCGGACACCCCCACCCACCCGCTCCCTGCGCTTGCCCCCTCCGGCAGGCCTGGGGCAGCCTGGATGCCCTCATCGGGCGCCTCCGGGCAGCCTACGAGGAGCACGGTGGGAAGCCGGAGTCGAACCCTTTCGGTGCCCGGGCTGTTCGGCTCTATCTCAGGGAAGTTAGGGATCTCCAGTCCAAGGCCCGGGGGATTGCCTACGAGAAAAAGAAGCGCAAGCGCCCTCCCCCACCGCAACCACCCCAACAACAACAACAACTACAGCAGCAACCACCACCAGTTCAGCAGCAGCAACACCACCACCAACACCAACACCAACAGGCTCTTCATCTCTCCGGGATGCCGGATCCCGCTTCAGCAAGTGTGTCCTACATGATACAAAGCTTGAACCCCAACCTCAATCACAATCACAACCAGACCTAGACCTAATTCGAGGTGAGTGCCTTCATGTCTTGTTGCTGTTTTTGTAATTTCTGTGCCAGGCTCTTATGGCTAGACGTAGTAATATGTTCTATATGAACGAGGAAAGAAATTTTCCTCAACAATGCTATTATGCCAGGCTCTCTCTATAGCTAGTTCCAGTACTACTAAGGTAGATAGTTTAATTAATCCAGGACATGCAGCTTTCTTGCTTTCTTTCTGATTATTAATCAACCAAGGGCCTATGTTGCTTTGTATGACGATCTGCATTCTCCAAATTCTCTTGCAGAAGAATATTGTTTTACATGCACCTTATGTGTGTGTAGGATGATTCCCTGTTAAGAGTGAATAATACAGATGCAATCGGCTTGTTTTGTATGTTTACTTATTGGGATCAATTATTATATATATATCAAGGACCATATATGAATGCATTTCTGTTAGGGTTAACAACGTTGCCCATCTTTCATGTTTGAATCATCTTTGCTGAAATAATTAACTAGCACTGGTGGCAGTACATAAAAGGTTTTTGGTTTAAACCATGATGGTGGAAAGCACTAATGAAATAATTAGAAATGCAGCTGGGTTTAATGCGTTTTTATCATTGTCTGCTCTCGTAGGATGATCAGTTCTAGGATTTATTTAAAAGAACAGAACCAACAACAGTGTTTGCAAGAGAAGATATTCACACATAAAAACAACACATAATGGGTCTGAAGTTCGGCTAGATATTGCAAAAATATGAAAAAGAGGGAGTTCGTAAACGAATGGCTCTGATGTTTCAAGCTCCCATCTAAAAACAACCAAGTAAAAGGCACTAAACCTAAACCTCTGTTGAAGATGCAAGAATACTGAAACAAAAGTATAAATTGAAGAGAGTTCCAATCCATGACTGAGGAAAAGTTGAAAATGAGGCGTAATATAGATTATATTATGATGTCTCTTTTAATACAAATATGCTGAATTTAATTTGAATGTAGATTTAGAGAATATTTTTAATAAACCCGAGATAGGTGAGATGCAAGTAACCAAAAACCATAGCTTACATTAAAAAATATTGAATGATATTAAAATGTTTTTAGAACTTTCCAAATTAACATGGATAGTATACATTGAACACATGAATAAATCAAATAAACTGTATAGATAGAGTGACTGTAGAGATAGAGTGGGATATATGAATATGTTTAATCTCCAAAAGTATCTTAGAGGTGTTCATGCTAATACTATCATGATATGTTATCATGTGTTTTAATCATGTTAGTATTTATATAGAGCACATAATGAAATTATTGGTAAATAATGATAAAATTTAAATGGATACTATATGTAAAACACATAAATAAATCAAATAAGTTATATGAATAAATCAAATAAGTTGTATGTATAGAGTGGGATATATGAACATGTTGAATTACCAAATATATTTAGGAGGTATTCATGCTGATAATATCACTGTATGTTTTTGTGTTTTGATATATATTAGTATTTATATAGAGCACATATATATAGAGCACATAGTAACAATAAGTTATATGAATAAATCAAATAAGTTGTATGTATAGAGTGGGATATATGAACATGTTGAATTATCAAATATATCTAGGAGGTATTCATGCTGATAATATGAATGTATGTTTTTGTGTTTGATCTATATTAGTATTTATATAGAGCACATAGTAACAATAGATATTGGTAAGATATAATGGATCAAGATTGGTTGGAGATGAAATAATATAAATTGGAAAATAATTTTTTTTTAAGTCAAAGTTGAAGATGAATGAGTCCACTCAAGTGATATTAAAATGTTTTAGAATTTTCCAAATTAACATGAATAGTATATATAGAATAAATGAATAAATCAAATAAATTGTCTAGATAAAATGGGATATATGAATATGTTTAATCACTAAAAATATCACACAGTGTTAATGCTGATAATATTATGGTATGTTGTATTTTGATTCATGCAAGGATTTATATAGAGCAAATAGTGAAAATATTAGTAAATAATGATAAAATTTAAAGAGATATAGCATATCTATAGAACATATACTGAGAATAATAATAAATAATGATAAAAATTAAATAAATATAAAAGAGATGAATATTGTATATATAGATAAACCTATTTAATCACCAAAAATGTCTAAGAGGTATTCATGCTGATAATATCACCGTTATCTAGAGCACATATTAACAATATTGGTAAAATATAATGGATCTAGTTCGGTTGAAGGTGAAATAATGTAAATAGGAAAGAATTTCTTTCGTTTTATTTTAAGTAAAAGTTGTAGATGAATTGGATCAGAATCTCCCTGTTATAACCATTTGTAACCATTTGAAGCATGAAAATTTAGATAATTTGCGTAATTTATTTCGGTTTTCTCTCTAAACAAGTATTTACTGATATTAAGATGTTTAAGAGCCACCAAAAAAACCTTGAGGTAACTGCGACTAAGGTGCAGCATCTTTTTCCCTGAAATTAAATGAAATAGTTGTGTACATATGATTGGAGACGAATGACTGTGAGAGGTTCATGATATTTCTCATATAGGGCGAAGGTCGAAGGCGACTCGTGAATTTTGTGATCGTTTAATTTGTTTCTGACAAGACAAGGTGTTGCAGACGAAGTGACGAGCTGTCCTGAACATTAATAGGACCTTTAATCTTACTCTGAATTTTAAATTGTGTCACCGGCCTAAGTGGTTTGGGTTATACCAATGAGGAGCAGTGCTGACATTTAAAAATATATATAGTTGTGGAAGTATGGCTTGTCTATCTGTGAAAGTTGGTAGTTGGTTGTTGTTATTGTCCTTATCCTGACCTTTCTGAATACTGGAGAAGCCCCAACTTGATCCATTTGAATGATAAGAAGAGTCTTTATATATAATAATATATTTTCTATTTATATAGAATATTGTGTATTTATATAAAATGTATATTCTGCATTTGAATTCCAGCACCGTTGTAGTTGAAGCCATTCAACTTTTTTAAAACCATAGCTACCCAGTGTGTATATATATCCAAATAGGAGACATATATTTCTATATAAATAATATTTTAATATTATAAATTTAAATTTAAATGAATGAGTATATCTCCATGTGAAAAAGTTAAATGGCTTTAAAATTTAAACTGAGAAACGGTGTTTTCTGTACAAAGAATATATATATATATATATATTAAAATAACTATTTGACTTTAAAAAATCCAATGGAAGAAGTAATTATGGAAATTTTTAATGAGAGAGTACTGTAGGTGAAAATATGAATCTTAAATCGAATGATATGGACGTGTATATAGTGTTTAGAATCCAGATTTCCTTCAGTTCCTTACCTATCTTCGAAATCTTCTTTAATGACATTTCTGAATTGTTTTCATTTCTCAGTAAAGGATAAAAAAGACAACCTTTTGAGAATGCGAGAAATGACCAGATTACTTATACAATTCCTGTGACCAGATTACTTATACAATTCCTGTTCACTGGTTTAATAGTTGTTCCTATTTTCTAATAAAAAGTCATTTTTCTATCTGAACCTCCTCAGGAGTCACTGAGTGTATTCAAGTTTCCATGACTATTGATGTACGTTGAATAAAAAATTAATATAATATCTAATAAGTCCATTTTGAAATTTTTATCTTCAAGGTCAAGATCAATATGAATGTGCATATGAAAAAGTGTTAAATAGAAGTTGTGTTCATTCCAATGTCCACATTATATGCATCATAATACAAATCATGGATTTTATATAGGTTTTTCTGGATACTTATCCCTAATTCTAAATTTTCAAACTTTTAATTTCTTTTCCGCAAATATTACTTTAAATTTTCTTTTCATTCAAATATGTTTGTAAGATATTTTCTTTTCATTCAAATATGTTTGTAAGATTTATGTAGTAATAAATATGTTTGTAAGATTTATGTGGTAGAAAAATTATTGAAGTAGAAAGTAAAAGGTAAGAAAATCTTAATTTTATAGTTAATGACTTGGGTTTATTTTAGGTAATTGGTAGAAATGATTGTAACATGAAATTTAATGTAATGACTATGAGTATAGATATAATGAATGAATATAAAAAAACATGTATATTCCTTATATGGAATATAAAGCTTTTTATTTCAAAAAAATATCAATCACACAGTAAGAATTGAACATCAGTCACCTGTTGACTTGATAGGTTTCAGTTGTTGTTTATTGTACTTTTGAAATTAATTTAACTTCTTAGCGTTTCATTTAATACAAATGAGAATATCTTAGTTGTTGTCTATTGTACTTCTGAAATTAATTTAACTGTTCAGTGTTTCATTTAATACAAATGAGAATATCTGTATATAAAGAATATTTCAAGCATGTTTAGTACATAGTAATAATATGTTATGATAAACTCAGAAGCTTAAAATAGTTAAATTATTGTTTTTTAATATTATAACATATGCATAAATTATTAAAATGTAAATATCAATATCTTTCTTACATTGTTTTTCTTGAAATACAGTTATAGTTAATTTGTTCTCCCTTATGTTAACCAATGTAGAAAATGAACTGTTCATAATAACTTTTACATTTCCTATGTAGTAGTCTAACTATTCTAAATACTGGTTCTAATTACTTCCACACTAACAGAAATTTAGATTCACTGTAACACACAGCATAGTTTAACTATTCTAAATTCTAGTTCTAATTGTTTCCACACTAACAAAATTCTAGATCCATTGAAGCACATTGTTGCTAGTATCAATATTAACTTTTTTGATACAATCAGACTAAACACAACCCCTGAGTGACAATTCAAAATGGCTACCTCTAATCAAAATTACTTTTCATAGGCTTATAATTATACTTAAAGCTATCAAAATATTTGAGACATAATGATTTGGAGAACCATTTATTTAAACACTTAAATAAATTAAGTTAAATGGGTTCAAGTTTAGTGAAACATATAGTAACTGACTCTCTCCCTCAAAAATTAATAACATTTATGATAGAGTTATATTTAATAATCTGGTAAAATAGACTTTTGAATTCTCCATAAATTTTTATTAATTTTTTAATACTTAGTCCGATAATTGTGCATCCCTGCATGTTCGAATTAAAAACAGTATCGTATATAATGCCCTTATCAGGCTGTTTTTATTGATAAGCATGAATAGGTTACAATATCATTCCCTAATTAGGTTTTTACATTATATTTCGAAACAGTTTGGTAGCGTATCTGAACCGCCCTCACGCCAGATGACCCTAATCCCTGAACTGACATTCGTCAGTCACAAAATTGAGGAAAACTTTAGGCAGAAACCTTGAAATTCACTCTGACACGCAGAGAGAACTCACGCACGTACTCATCATCTGCCATATATCTCCGGTTACTTGCAGGTATACAACCAATGGATGTGACTGCAGAAGCCTGGATTCATATCTTTCACCTCCTAGCCGAGGCTTTTTGGCACAAAACGAGGAATACGAACTGAAACCAGTCATGTCACAGACTAAAGTGAACTACGTTGGGATTAAAAAAGGATAGGCGTTGGATAGTTCGTGCACTTGTCTGCAGATGGGTATCCAGTGGCCAGGCTAGTCTGTGCTCAGTGACTGACTTAAAGTTCGTATCTGTGTAAATGTACTTTAATGGCAGTGGCCCGTGGGGCGCACGCTTGTACTTATACATAGACAGGCATGGATGATGTATATTTAGACACTGGTATATCGTATATATACATCCGTGCTGGTTTTGTAGTCTGTAATTAGCACCCCGGACAATGTTCTGCAGGCACTCACTCCGAAATTAGATTTAATTTCAGAGCTGGAATTGTCCATGCATATGATAAGCCCCCAACCTACTTCATATTTCATGAATATGAGATATATGCAGTAACTTATCACTTTCTTATGAATGTATTTTTTAAAGGTGCATTACTGTCATTAATTATATTATTTATTATTTTTAAGATTTAGTGTCCTATGATTTATCGTTCCACCCTTGTTGCCTATATATATATAATATTATATTATATATAACATCCAGTTACCTCCATGTTATTATTATCAAAGTTATTTTGGTGGGATAGGTTAAATATTATTTAGTGGTTAAAAAAATTATTTTTATTAAAAATAAGAGTAATATATATTTTTATATAATTAAAAGAAATTTTTTTTTATTCATCTATTTTTTAAAATTTACAATAAGGATTTTATAATATCAATAATTTTTTTTTTTTTAATAATAACCTTGCACCCAACCAATCTTTTTTTTAATAAAGGCTAAATTTTATTTTAATCTAAATAATTAGAAATGATATATGATTAATTATAATGATAAATGTTTTATCATACCTCTCTAAAATTTAAAAATTTAGAAAAATTATAATAAATATTTAATTTAAAATAAAATTTTTGAAATTTTAATTCTAACAAAATTAAGGGATGATCACTAAGTTCTATTCTTGCCATGTTCATAGATTCTTTTTATCTTATGTCTAATAGATGTTAAATTGACATTCTCCTTCCAATCTTTGTATTAGAGCATTTTTCTTCACTTAACACTTGCTCATAATGGTTGCTAGTCCCTCTTGGTTTTATATTTTATGGCTATGACTAGCTACTATCAACTTACTTTGGTGTGTTAGATAATCATGTTGAAGTTAATATTGGGTAGTTTATGAGAACTAATAGGGACATATCTAGTTTTCTAGAAGCTAATATGGACACTCTAGGTAGATTTGGCTCTCTTCCTCCCAATAGTAATTTGGGTAAAGCTTCTTTTAGTGATATTACTAAGAATGTCCAAGGCTTTCCTTGTCTCCTAATTTAGGAGGATCTAGCCATAACTATCCCATAGAGAAAGGTGTTGCATTCGTGAGGCCCTTCTACCACACCCATGGGCTTGATTTCCATCTCAACAATCTTCTACCTCATTTAGTAGGTTTGTTTAAATGGAGTTTGAATCCTAGAAATCTCATACAACTCATTACATAATCATAATCTGGTCTACCCCTTGCAAATTGATCTTGAGTAGCTTTATCAAGATGATAGCCATTTTGAAAAGGCTAACTCAAGTGCATTTTCCCCTCACCACAACTCATCTTATTTTTTCAACATTGACCTGCTATAGTTTCAAGCACTATTTTCTCCATTTGAGCATTGGCTAGCTTATCCCACTCAATTAAATGAAGACTTCAAAAAAATCTTCATTGTTGTGTTTGATTTGGTTTAGTCAAATTGATTTTAAAATCCTAGACCTTGGCCTTGAGGAAACTCTAAATTATGTATGAAACCTTAGTTGGAAACTCCAAATTAGGTATGAAACCTTAGTTGGAAACTCCAAATTATGTATGAAACCTTAGTTTCCTTCCTTTGACTCTTTGATAGATGCTCTTTCCTTTGCTCCTATGTGGGTTAGACTTCTAAACCTACCTTTTCACTTCTAGGGTTCTTACTCTCTTCAAGTCATTTGAAAATTCCTTGGAAGATACTATCATAGAAGTATTGAAACATAGAGACAAAGTGCCACTACATATGCCCACATATGAATGGAATTGGACTTTAAAAAAGTGTTTCTGGCATAAATAATTTTGAAAGGTGAAAACTACTCCTAGACGCAAAATATTAATTATGAACATGTCTCCTTTTATTATAGATTTTCCTTCGAAATATAGCATTTAACAGCAAGTTGCTCAAAAGGGTTAAGACAATTTAAGAAACATCTACAAAAACCAACTGAGTGGATTGGAATAAAGGAGGAACATCAATTGATTACAAAGGAAGATACACCTAAATTAGACCCTCATACAGAAGAGAAAAAAATCGATGTAAAATAAACTAGGGACACATCAATGGATACTAAACAAGCTATGGATACTTCCCCAAAGTGAAACCCTTTATCTCAATCAAAATTCACACAAAAATTACTCAAAATATGACCCTTACTTTTCACTTCGATTAAGATGCAACCCCATGCAAGTTTGGAAAATCAAGTTCAAGAAAATGAGATGCAAGAACAATTATATCCCTTAGATCAAGACAAATCAAGAAAGGTAAGATAGGAAAGACTTTATCAAAGTAAAATAAAGTTTGGATAATAGTAGCAAAGAAGAAAAAAATCTTCTTTAATATCATAAATCACCTAACTCAGTCATGCATTATTTATGCCTTTTATTGTCTCAATGTTCTTAAGAACTAATCATATAAGATATAAGTATTATCCCTATAAATTGACTATTTTACTTGAAATCCAAAACCAATAATTTT
>APFE030981007.1:234955-268116 GCA_000404065.3 Pinus taeda
TAATATTATTAATAAATACACTTAAAAAATTAATAACCCCTATTTACACATTAATCATTTAAAAATAAAATAATGTGAATAATTTCTGAATTTAGGCTTCCATAGTCCATATCTTGATTTTGAGACATGGTTCCCTAAAATTCACATTGCAGAAATTATGTGCATGGTTTCAAACCATCAAGATGAAGAATTAGAATTAGATCTAGGCACTCGATTTAATAGAGATGACATCAAGAAGAGATAGTCAACTCTAACAGTTAGATTGAAAGGGCTAGTTTGGATCAAATAAAAATAATATTAAAAATAAGAATAGATTTGAATATTCAATTAAAATCTCCAAAAATAATAATTTTGGGTCAAATTTAACCAAAATAATAAACGGGAAGGGCTACCCCAAATAAATGATAAATAAATCAATATCACTGTCAAAATGTCAAAGTTACAATCTATTAAATTATTTTAAAAATTAATCAATTTTGTTATCATAAGTATTCTTGTACTATATTACCAAAGACCAAGAAAATTAGAATATTGGAAGGAACAAGTCAAAATTATTTAAAATGGAACAAAAAATTAATAACAAATTAAAAGATTGTTCCTATATTTATATATAGAGGGAAATAAATTTGGGACAAGAAATTAATAATAATAATAAGATCAAAAATAAATTGAAGCATTATATAATGAAAAATAGTAAATAATCAAGAATATAAAGATAAAATAAGCTAGAAACCACAACCTCGAAAAAAAAGGAAACAATGATATGAAACACAAGAAGGGAGGAAAAATTAACCCAAAAAATAGAACTTAAGATCC
Organism: Pinus taeda; assembly: GCA_000404065.3. Classification (NCBI taxonomy): domain Eukaryota; kingdom Viridiplantae; phylum Streptophyta; class Pinopsida; order Pinales; family Pinaceae; genus Pinus; species Pinus taeda. The sequence goes on from APFE030981007.1 coordinate 235,772, forward strand.
TTAATATCCCTATTGATGAAGCCATTAAGGTCATTAAGCACATTACAGATCTAGATACTCCTAAATTAGTCAAAATCTATCTCACCTCTACTTTCTTTAGCTTTGAGGGTGAATTCTATGAACAAACATGTAGTGTTGCAATGATTTCCCCCATTTCCCTTATTTTAGCTAATTTGTTCATGAAGGAATTTGAATCTAAAGCCCTGGCCCCAACTCAATTCAAACCAAAGCCTTGGAAGAGGTTTGTGGATGACACATGTGTCATATAGCCCCATGATTGGGAAAAATGGATCTCTTTTTGTAGCATATCAATAATCAATCTAGCTAAAATAAGTTTACTATGGAATGTGAAATTAATATGAGCCTTCCTTTCCTCGATGTCCTTATTTCAAAGAAGGTTGATGGTTCTTTCTCCTACCGAGTTTTTTGGAAGAAAACACACACGAAGAAATACCTTCATGCTAAGTCCCATCATTTACCCGCTCAAAAGCTCGGTGTTCTAAACACTTTGGCTACTCATGTGTTAAAATGTTCTGATGAGAATCACTTTACTAATGAAAAGAACCATCTCCTTAATGTGTTCATAAATAATGGATATAGTAGGTACCAATGTCTAAATACTTTCCTTAAAGATGATAAAGCCCCTAAGGTTAAAATTGAACCTAAAGATGAGATTACATGGGTGCACCTTCCATTTATCTAAGGAACCATCGATAATATTGCGAATATCCTAAGGAAACATAAGGTTCCCTTGACCTTTAGGCCCCTAAACACCATTCTTAGCTCCTTAAGGTTAATAAAAGACCCTGTTGACCCTAAGAACATGAAAGGTGTTTATGTTATCCCATGTGCATGTGGGACTCCCTACATTGGTGACACTGATTACTCAATAAATCGAAGGATTCAAGAGCATGCAAGTGACATCAAACATGGGAGGACACACTCCTCAACATTAGTAGAACATGATGAGAAGACAAAACACCACATATGCATTCAAGAGGCCCATGTCATTGCAAGGATTAATCATTTCCATCATTGAAAGTTTAGGGAAGCATTAGAGATCGAAAGGAGGCCTAATAATTTGAATAGAGATGATGGATATGGAAAATTAGCGGTTGTTGGATCTCTACTAGCTCTTCTTAGGTTCTGTTTTTTGTGTCAGCCTTCTGATTTCTAGCTTATGTTATATTTATTCTAATTCTTGATTATATACTATTTTTCATTACTTAATCCTTTAATTTATTTTTAATCTTATTATTATTATTATTAATTTCTTCATCTCAAAATTTATTTCTCTATATCTATTTATATGATATAATTATATATATATATATTTATATATTTATTATTTAATTTGTATATTTATTGTTTTCTCTTTTAAATAATTTGACTTTTTGCTCTCATATTTGGTTTCTCCCTGCTCTTTATGATGTACGAAATGATCTTAACAAATTGATTAATTTTTATTAATTTAATATGGAAATTTTAATTGTAACTTTGAATTTTAACCCTCACCTTGATTTATTTATAGTTGATTTGGGGGTAACCTTCCCCTATTCCTTTGGTTAAATTTGACCCAAAATGATTAGTTTTTAGGATTTTAATTGAATATTCAAATCTATTCCTATTTTTAATATTATTTTTATTTGATTCAAACCAGTTGTTTCAATCTAACCATGAAAGTTGACTATCTCTTTTTGATGCCATCTCTATTTAATATGGTGCCTAGATCTAATTTTTGATCTTATCGATGAACCACACTAGATGGTTCTAAACCATAAATTTTTACTCAAAAATGTTTTCAAAATCAAAATATAAATAAATCTAACACTTATAATGTTTGGAATAATTTTTTTCATTTAAATAAAGCTTATCCATTATTCTATTATAGTATAAAAGCTGAATTTTTGTTATTTTATGTTTTTTTAATATACTTAGATGTTAGTTTTGGATTTTACTCTATTATTATACTTATAATAATTATTTTAAATAATTAAATTGATTTTTTTTTAATTTATAAAGATATTCCTTTTCTCTAATAGATTTAGGATAGAAAAACTTTGTCCACTAGTTCTATTTTTTCCTCTCTACTGGGAGCATTAACTGTTATTAATTTAACACAATGTTACGGATGTTTTTATTTTTTATTTTAACCAGAATTTATTAAATCTTTGATTCATTTATTAACATGTTTAGTTATTATATTAAATTTTTTAAATAAATCACATTTACTTCCTATGTTTATGGATTGAAATTTGGTTTTTTTTTGTCAATGAGTGTAAATACTTTTGTTTTAGGAGTTGTAATTTTTGATATAACTTTCCATTTTAAAAAGAGAATAAACTTTTTGTGTTTTTAAATTTTGTTTTTAAAATTATATATATATAGATTATTTAATTATATTTTTACTTATTGCATATTGTGAGGATGTTGGAACAATATTTATATGGTCAAATACAGGAGTTGATGGAAGATGGCTACATCATAATAGCAATTGGTAAGAAATTGGTAAGATAGAGGGAGTAGAGTAGATTTTGGTAAGATAGAGGGAGTAGATTAGATTTGAGCTTGAGAGATATATCCTCTTCATCAATAACATGTTTTCTATGAATTTTTTAGAAGATTGAACTAACCTTGAGACTTTGAGTGAACATTGATAACATTATTATAAACATATATAACACTACATATAAACTACCTTAGTGAGTCTCATTTATGAAGTTGTTAGTGTTACAAATTAATAAAGTAGTTCATCACCAGTGGACTCATTTATGAAATAATTATTCTCAACCTTATATGATAAGGCCTTGCACTATTTCAAGATGCACACAAGAATTATGAAATAGCCTTTAGTACCTTATGGGGATTTCTCCACTATACATATGACATTACACATTTTATGTGAATTTTGTATCTTGTTTATCTCATGCTTTATTTAGTTTGTCAATAATGTGTTTCTTATGTTTTTAATTACCAACTATGAAATATTGAATGCTACACAAGCAATGTATCATTTTATTTACATTCTATTGGGAATATTTGACAACATGGAGGGGTTCCTAGTTTAGAGTGTGCTTTGGTGAGAGTGACATGTTATACTCTTGTGCACATCCTTGTTTGTTTGTGCTCTTGAAGTATATATGATGTGCCCTAAGAGTAAATGTTTCATTTTGTAAATATATTGCATAGTGCATGCATTCATGGGATATTAAAGAGTACTCTTAATTTTCTTTTACTTCCCAAAATTTTATTTCTAATGCCTCCTCTCAATACATAAATTCAAAATAAAATAAAAGCCCATTCCTACCAAATATTGCAAGTATAATTTGCATGACATTTTAAAATATTCCTTATCATTTCTAGTCCTAGTATGTTAGTCACAATATCTAACATGTGCATTTGACATCTCCTTTTAGAATGCTATTTATGATATACTACTATAGCTTTAAATCAATATCAAGAAACATGCTTCTTTGGATTTAGAAGACCTTTTCATTTTTATATTCCTCTATGAAATTTATAATCATTTTTACTACTTGTTTAGAACTAGAGATGTGTTATCCTATTTCTTCATGAAATTCTTCAAATCCAGTAAAGACACAAAGAAAAGCCTTAAAGGATTATTGATTCAATCCTAATTATCTCTTACTTCTAACTTCTGGATGATTCCAATAAAAAGGTGCCAATAATTAGGTAATAACATTTTCAAGCTATGTGGGCTTCTAGAAACCATTGTTTATTCCAACTTATGATGATTTAAAACATAAAACAAATTATATTTTTCCAACATAATACTCATATTATTCTAAGAGGATAAAGTAAGATAATTAGTCCACACTGTAATGAATGCATTCCCTATATAGAATATGTTAACATACAAATAAATTCAAAATTATGTCTTCATTACATAAAAAAAATGCAATCTTCAAACAACATGTAAATTCAAGTTTTAAACTTAAGTCTTACTAAAAAGCCCTATGTAATCATAATATTAAGGTGATGGTAAATTTTTTTTTTTGAAAAAATTAAATATTTAAGGTTAAGATCATAAAATTCTTTTTTCTCTAGTGTTTGGGTTGTCTAGTTCCACTTAACTTTACACTTCAAATCATTTGAATACATGTTCTAATTTATTTAAACAACTCTTTTACTCTGAAATTTAATAATCCTTAATATAAAGTTCCACAAAATAAATATGAACTTAAAAAATAGGTGGGAGAGAAACACACTTATTTATTTTTGAATTAAAATTAAAATAATATAATCTTAAAAATTTATTTTTATTTTTATATTAAAATTAAAATAATCTCATCTTAATTCTATTATTATGTTATTAGATTTTACCTTTATTATAATAAATAAAAGGATTTTACTAGTAGTTACCTAATGACCATGCTGAGATACAAATCCATTAATATTTCTAATGTAGCTGGCCATGTCGCCATTGTCATTTGACATGGTTGAGTATCATAACATCATGGAGTGGATTCATTTGGAAAGATGTGCAAGAATACAGAAGTTAGTATATATTTGTTGAATGATTATTTAAAATTAGGTTAATGTAATAAAGGTGGATTTAAAAGTTGTGCGAATTAAGATTTTAAATTTTAAAAATAATCAATAAAGATTAAGTTTGTAATTTTAAATTAATTAAAAAATTTATATATTTTAAAATATTAAAATTATTAAAAATAAATAAATTATTTATTATATAATTTTTAAAATATGTAATTCTAAATATTATTAAACTAAATTATTAAAATTACATTTTAAACTACATAAAATATTATTATAACTAATTTTTATTAATAATATATTATAAATAATATTTTTAAATAAAATATTAAATTTATTTTAAATAAATCAACCTTAAAACCCATTTATGTAACCTTTGTATTAAGATATATGAACCCATTAACATATATGAAATAAGAATGTAATTACAATTATAAGAAAATTATGATGTTATTAAAGTTATGACTTTTAGTAGTTATAACGAGAAATAATAATACTATTATAATTTTTTTATTTATTGTTAAAAGATTTTGGTTTGGGTTACACTTTTTTATTTGAGTAGGTAAAATTCTAATATTAAAATATAAAATTATAAAATTTATATTAAAATGTGAATTACATATTTTATATATATATATATATATTATATTTATTTTTAATTTATTATATTAAATATATATTATATATATATTATATCATTATATATATCATATTATTTATCATATAAATCAAAATTATTGTATATTTAATTGTTATTTTTTATTAATTTTTTGGGTTTTATTAGGCATTTTGTGACTCAAATTTCATCTTATATTTTAATTTAAAGAAAATGAATTAGCTACTGTAGTTACAAAATTAAAAAAATAAAATAAATTTAATGTTTGATATAAGCAAAATATTTTAATTTTCACCTTAATTTTATATAATTAGATTTATCTAGATAGGTAAAATAATTGAAAAAAAACCACTTAGCTTTATTTTAATTCACATGTATCAAGCACTCATAAATATCAAATCTTATAAACCAAATTTATAAACCTTTTTAAATGCAGAACTTGAAAAAAAATAACACCTAGAAAGATTTGATTTCTCTAGTCCTAGTATATCAAGAATATATATATATACATAAACACATCAAAAAAATAAATTGTATAATATGTAACACAAAAAAAAATTACTTTTACCACTTAATGACTGTTATGATTTAGTCTAACCCACTACTCACCTTTGTAATTATTGAGAACCATATAAATTGGTTGTTTAGGATTACATTTTTCATATTAAATGGTGGTGAACAAGATAGTATAGGTGTATATCCTTTTTAATGACAACCATAACATATCACATTAATTTTTATGATATATTGTAACTTTGGAAAGCTTATGATATTTATATTGTACGCATATATGTATCGTTGGATTATTATAACAATTGGGTTGTCCATCTGGGAAGACTCGCAAACCCCCATTTAGTGTACTCCGAATTAACTCCAGCTTTACTTCGTATGAGACACTTGGTTCCCTGGAAGGCCTTGATAGTTCTAGGTGCAAATTATAGAGTTCGTGCTTTGTGGAAATGGTTAAGGGTAACCGCTCCATTCTCGGGCTTTCCATTTGCATTATTTCTCTACCACCTTGCAACCATGACTATGTTGTCAAACCTTAGGGTGATGAGGTTTTTTCTTCCTAAATTGATACAATGACCAGGTAAAACCAATGCCCTTTGTTATAATTTCCTCTTTGCAGTGAGACCATTATTTATGGCATATATTTTTGTTTCTTTTTGTTTTTTATTTTTTTTCTCCTTTTGGAAAGATTCACAAAGGAATCGTTGCTGTCACAAGTGATAGGCTGCTCGGAGGGTGCTCAATCGAAGGATTCTTCTATTATTTTTCAATCGAGTTCCATGTTGACCTCACAGGTAACACCAAAAATTTCTTCATTCCTTCCCCACTTCTCGTTCCTTTCAGTACATAACGTTCATTACAGGTTCAAAATTGCCCTCTTTTGGAGCAGGAACTTTGTCTGGACTACACCCAACCTCCATTCTCCATGCTAGGTGTATTTTTTTGCTTGGAAGCTCTCCACTCTTAGTTAGTTCCACCACCAATTAACTATGTCATTGACTTAAGGAATTTATTGTTAACTTGCATGTTTTTTACTTTCAGGTATGAGGGTTCTACTTTATTTTTGTTTCACGGTAGTTTCCAGGGATTATGACATATGACTCTGTGACAGTCAACCCTTATACTGACATCTTCTTGTGTTTCGAGGTGTTGTTTCATGTCAAATACTCCATCATTATTTAGTTAAGGGTTGCGAGCCCATTATTTAGATTGTTGAACTTGTGCTTTAAAGCTATTATTGGTTCGATAGTTTAAATTAAGTTTAGTCGAGTTCTGCGTTTGTAGAACCAACATACCCACATAGGGGTTCTATTTCCTTTTGTACAAATTGTTAATGATTAAATTATATTTTGATAATTACAAAATTTCGAGAGGGTTTTGGATGGAGGATGAGTCTACTCGAACCTACAATGAATTTTTATATTGTAACTTCTGTTGGCTCACTAAGATGTCTTTTTTACAGGAAATCTTAATCCCTACATTAGTTATCAACCCAAGGTAAGTCTTTCTATTTCAAGAGTGTCAACACAGTATGTGCAGTGAAGTTAGAGGTTATCTAATGATGAATTGTTGCAATCATTAAAGTCCAATTCTTCAATCCAATCCACACAACTATGCAAAGAAACTATTTATGAAAGGAATGCTCACAACACTCGATGTAATTCTATACAACTTATTCTGAAACTAATTGGAATTTGAATGCAAATGAGAATTACACGAAGAGTTACTCAAATAAGCTTGAGACTAATCACACTTTAACCAAGTAAAGCAACTATGATTATCGAATGACACTAAAGCTCAAAACGATATGCATCATTAAATAGAAACAACAATTGACAACTGAACAACAATCAGCAAGTGAACAACAACAACTATAAAAGATTCCTAAATGATAAACATTCTATATTGAAATCCATATAAGTTAATCAGTCTTGTCTCTCAAGATCTATAATAACATTCATTCAATCTGAGCAAAAGTCAACCATACATTCACTCATTCTAATCAAAGTGCTTACTTATGTCTATCTCGCAATTTCAATATAAAGTTAAGTGAACAATAGTATAGATCAATGTCACCAATCTTCAAGATAAGCAAAAGAACTAAACATTAAATCAAATGCAAGGACTAAATGTAAACTATAACACAAAGGAGCAGTAGAACTTCTTGTGACTGGGCCTAGAGTCACAAGAAGCCTCTGCTTAATAAAAACTCAGAACATGAAACTGTATCAAGTGCAACCTTCTTTCATTAACTTCAAAGTAATAGCTGACAGAGTCACTAAATCAACAATGTTTTTACTTCAAAGAGAATAATTACATATCAAAAGTAGGAACTGTCATCTAGTTGCGTTTCGTCCTTATATAACATAAAAGGGAAACTTGGATAACAACGAATCCTCAGGATTAGGAGATCTTGAGGATTTCGTAATATAAAATCTGAATATATGATAAAACCAAAGTACTCGAACTAATCTTCTGCTTCCTTGTCTGCGCCAGATGCCGTGGCTTTTCCCTTTATGGCCTTGTGCTGTCCTGCCAACTGAACAACTTTTGCCCAATCACATCTCTACATACAAAGATAAAAAAGAATCAGTTTTTCGTACTAAATTCGCCTATCGTATCACCAACTAGTTTCTTCTAACTTTGGCTAATCTTTTCCTCATTTTATTCTATAAACAAAGATAATATTATAAGAATGAACGATAAATGAAGCATCAAGTGAAGAGAAATCATACCTTTTTCTCCTCCCAACATACTCCCCAACTTACCTTGTTGCACATCCTCATGCAAGAGTATAGTTCAGATGCAACTGGGTGAGGGAATAAGTAGGGTATACTTCTTCCCTGTAATTCCTAAAACCATTCTTTTACTTGAGGACAACAAAAGCCTGGGTTACCTCATGATCTTTTAAGTTACAATCACTATGGTATTGATCAGGAGGGTACCATATGATTGGGGTTCTATAGCGACATCCTATCTAGTTTGGTCCCAATGTTAAAATCATATTGGTATATTTGAAAAAACGAGAAGAGGTAGCTTCAAAGTTACAGTATCCGAACAGTTCCCAGCCCCTCACAATGTTACTGGAAACTTCCCATCTTTTCTTGGATGCACCTAAAGCTTCTTATTTAATATCTTGGAAGCATTCCTTTCTGGCCTAAATGATATCAGTATGGATTGGCCCCAATTTGTCTACGACACTATTTTTATTCATAAACTTCTTATGCCAGATAGATAGGAGTAGTGGCTATGTAGGTTCTCCTTTGACCCATAGGTTAATGCCATATTCACATCTTTTGAATGTGTTGTAAGCCTTGGCCCATTTTAGCTGATTAGAAACAAAGGAAAGGAATGCCTGAAATTGAATGTCTCCTATGAAAGGAGCAGGGTGGCTATCCCTCTCATCCTCTAAAACAAAATTATGCATATAGAGCTCACAAAGGACGTGTTGAACCTTCTCATTGTGTTCTATGAAACACTTAATAAACTCAAGAGTGGTTTTAATTTTTTTCTGATTTACCCACCCGAACGACCTTAACTTTTAGTAGGAGATATCTCTCCATAAGAAATAAAGCATAATTAGCAGTGAGAGCTCGATAATATAGAGTGTCTGAATAGAGAGAACATACAACCCCCGTTTGTTCTCTGGATTTCTTCAATTGACCCTTTAAATTTTCAACCTTCTTTTGCTTAGACTGGTATTGAGCAAAAGTATCTTCCTCCATCTTGGTAAGTGCCTTGAATTTCTTCTTTAGCCCTTGGTGTTCATGAAAAGGGATCACTTTCTCCTTGTGTTGAGCTAGCTCTTGATGAACTGTTAAAAGCTCATTCTGTAATTTTCTAATAACGACTTCTCTAACCAAAGGGGTATAAAGAGGCGTTTCATCTGTTTGGACTTCTGCATCTTGGGTCTCCTCAAGGTCAATTTGTATAGTAGATTCAACTATTTCTGGAATTATATCTTGAATATTTTATTCAATCTCGGTCTGGACAGTAGTGTCTGTACTGGGGTAGGCCGTTTGAGTTCCCCGTGAAAAGATACAGGGCTCCTCCATTGTATGGAAGTGTCTTCTCTAATAGCAGTCTTAGTCTGGGTTTCTCTTAGACAACCCTTAAGAAAATATGTTTGAGTCTTTGCATCCTTCGCAAAACATTGTTTTGTTTGTGCTCCTACATTCTCCATTTCTGCTTTCAATTTCCTCGTCCTGGTTGCTTCTTTTAACTAGTATTTCAACTGCCTGACTACCTGCTTCTGTTTTCTATACTTTCTGAGCACTTTTTTAAGTTTAACTTTGTATGGCTCTTCTACTCTATGGCTCCCATGCGGGGTTGCATTATATTTTGGCACATGCACAGGCTACATTATGTTAACATTAGGAATGTTTCCAATTGGAGCTGTGTTTGCTGGCAAGATTTATCCTTCCAACTCATAATTATTATTCATTTCATGTTCAGGAGATCCCAATGCAATGGTATCTCCTGAACAATCATCATTCTCGTAGTCTTCTTCTTGGTAGGCCTCATCCACGGGGGACTTTGAAAATGGAATATCACTTGGTTGATTGGCGTACTCCAAGTTTTTGCCTTCAGTGTTTCTTTCTGCTGGGGTTTCTTCGTGCTCCTCGGCTTCGAGGGTTGTTTCCATATCAAGGATTAACTCTCTCTTCTCCTCCATGGGATCGGTGCATGGTTGGGTTTGTTTGTGACCAGACTTGTCAGTAGGTATTGATCGATCCGGAGTAGAGTTCTGTCTTTTAGTGTTTCTTGGTTGCTCCTTGCCCTCGGTAAACATCTCCATGCTTCCCAAAACCCTTGCCACTTCCTCCTCATAGCCTTACAAAGGAGGGTCTTGAGGACTGAGAGGAGGTGTGCGGGATGTTCTAGCTTCTTTTTCTTGGATTGGAATGCGCCACTAGGCTTTTACTCTCACTGAGCATCTATGCTTAGCTGATTCTAGGGGTGCGGTGGAGTTATTTAATTTTAATATTTTCTTTGGGCCTAGGGTTCTTGGCCCTTGCTGCTCTATTTCCTCATTTTCCAGTGGTGGAGCCAAGGTATGATTTATGATATTATCCCATGTTTATTGTTTCCGTGCCAATCTATTTGTGATGATTAACTTAATTAATCCATGATGGCTGACTACACTATGTGGGTCCTTGGCTGTCCTTACCCATCGGGCAACATCATGTAACAGGGAATTTAAATAAAATGGTAAATTAACTGAAATTATTTTCTTTAAAATGGATAGGAGTTTCAGTTGTCTAGGCTTTACCACGTCATGCCGACCGTCGCAAGTGATATATCTTTGGATGATGACTGCCAGCTCCTGCCATGGTTGCTGCAATGTTGAAGGATGAATTCCTTTCCCCGTTGATACCAGCCGCTTACCTTGGTCCTAGAAGGATTCAATTGCATTGTCTAAGAGGATGCGTCTGTCTGCCCATTTTTCCCCTTTTGCCGGAAGTTGAGTGACTTCGGCCAGGAATTCTTTTGAAACTATCATTCTTATGCCTTTGACCACTATACTACCATTCTGCAGATTTTGCAGAAACTCCAGTGTTAGCTCTTCATGGAATCCCCACAATCCATTTAAGTATTATAACTAGCTAGCGTGTTCAAGGATTTCAAGGGTTTGATCCAACACCATCAGTACTAGAGGCTCACTCCAAATTTCCCTTTCACCCATAGTTGCTGCAATTGGATCTGGTTCTTCTGAAGACAACTATGTTTTACCCTTGTAATGCAACATAGCAACGATGTATATCACAAGAATTATAAAGGAAATGACTCTACCTAGATAAGAATTATCGTGTTCAGTTAATTCGTCCATCCTTTCAGCCATACTTAATGCAAAATAGTATGTTTGCATGCCCGCCATGATGGTTTCCATTCTTCGACCAATTAGAATTTTCTGCTAATTATTGCATATCCCTGCACATCATGCAGATGTATTCTGGAGATAATCTGAACGATTATCAGACATTTATTCATAACTGGAATATGTGCTATCCATACACATGCCATCCCCCCTGATGAGAGCAAGGCGTCCACGTCCTTTCAGCACGTGGAAACCAGGAAAATAACCAATGTGAAATAAATTCCAGCAACCAATCTAAGAAAAACACTACAAAAAAATCAATAAGGCATTTAAGTGACATGTGTCATTAGACGTGAAATTGCCAAAACTAAAAATAGCAATATCAAGTCATTATGTCAAATATTTACTGTAAGCGGGATTAATCATACCAGCATAATCGACAATTTATAATTAATCGCTGTCTTTTAATACGCGAACATATGGAATATGATAAATAGATATAAAAATCACCATGCTATGTAGCTTGTAAAAGTTCTCCCAAATAGATTTTTTCATTTAGAAATACGGTCATAGGTAATAAGAGGTAGATGTCATATGGAAATATAAGATAATACTTCAATATTATAGCAGAGCCACTGCTGCCAGTAGGCATTCATAGCCTTGGTAGGGTTGCTTTTTAACCCTCCCAAATGAGAGAGAGTCCTTTTCACAATTTAATTTTTCTTCTTTTTGTCACAAAGAGACCACTATGCTACCATGGTGACTAGAAAACCATAGTTCCACTCACCAGGGTGAAGTAGAGATGATGAGGTTGGCTCGTGATGAGACCCCCTGTTCTTCTGACAAATTATTTATCAAGATCATTACCTTGGTGTGATAGCCAAATTAGAATGTCACCTGTTACATTCTTATGATTGTGGTTCGCTGGCTCATGATGAGACCCCCTATCCTCTTTGGGCAATGTTGTAAGCATTTTTCTATTTTTATTTCATTTTTGCAATTTTTCTTGTAAAAAGGGAGGCTCATTTTCTCTTAAGAGTCAGGGATGGTGTAAGAAGTAAGAAGATGCCAATGGAAGTATTATACTCTTATCCCTTAACATTATATCGATGAGTTTTATCCATTTGAAAGTATAAACATAAGCCAACATGGATTAAAGGTAATGAATCATTTCCTGATGTATTCCAAAAGAAAAGATGTTCAGAGAGCCATTATAAATATTTGCCATATTAGCTTGATGAATAAAGATAACTAACAAAAGGATTTTAGAAGTTATAATGACATTGTTATTACCATATATCTTTATAAGAGGCATGCATGCACATGGCGCTTATTTGCAATATAAAAGAAGAAGATCATGGTATAATGATTAAGAAAAAAAATGAGAAAAATTCAACATTTAGCTTGTGGTTCACTCTGCAAATAAAAAAATCAAAGAAAATGAAAACAAATAAGGAGAAATGTGTTGTTCAATCAATTGAATGATAGGCATTCAAGAGTTTGAACATCAAGAACAAATAAGGAAAATAGTGTTGTTCAATCAAGTGAATGACGATTGTTCAATAATTTGAACAACGAAAACTAATGAATGGAAAATGTGTCATTCAATCAATTGAACTACAGTCGTGAGAATACAAAAAGATGTGTTGTTCAATCAATTGAACAACAGTCATCCAATTGTTTGAACAACGAAAATGAAATAATAAAAATAGTGTTGTTCAAGCAAGTGATCAACAAGTGTCTTCTAGTTTGAATAATGAAAACAACAAAAATGTGTCATTCAATCAATTGAACAACATGTGTTTGCTTGTTTGAACATCAAAAATCAAAAAAGAAAATGTGTTGTTCAATCAATTGAATGGCAAGCGTTTGCTTGTTTGAACAACAAAAATGAAAAACAAAAAATGTGTTGTTCAATCAATTGAACCGTAAGCGTTCAGTTGTTTAAATGAAAAAAATAATAAAAAATGTGTTGTTCAATCAACTGAACGACAATCCAATTATTTGAACAACAAAAACGAAAAAAATGTGTTGTTCAATCGATTGAGCAACAAATGTCCAGTTGTTTGAACAACGAAAAAAAAAAAAATGTGTTGTTCAATCAATTGAACGACAAATGTTCAATTGTTTGAACAACGAAAGCAATAAAAAATGTGATGTTCAATCAATTGAATGACAAATGTCCAATTATTTGAACAACGAAAACAATAAAAAATGTGATGTTCAATCAATTGAACGACAAACGTCCAATTGTTTGAACAACGAAAACAATAAAAAATGTGATGTTCAATCAATTGAACGACAAACATCCAATTGTTTGAACAACGAAAACAAACAAAAATGTGCTATTCAATCAATTGAACGACAAACGTCCAATTGTTTGAACAATGAAAAAAATAAAAAATGCATTGTTCAATCAATTGAATGACAAACATTTAATTGTTTGAACAACGAAAAATTAAAAAATGTGTTGTTCACTCAATTGAATGGCAAACTTCCAATTGTTTGAACAATGAAAAACGAAAAAATGTGTTGTTCAATTAATTGAATGGCAAATGTCCAATTGTTTGAGCAACGAAAAATAAACAAAAATGTGTTGTTTAATCAATTGAATGACAAACGTCCAATTGTTTGAACAATGCAATACATCAAAGAAGAACTACACTGTTCAATCAATTAAACGATGAGCTACAAAAAAAAATAAAATTGTTATTTAATCTATTGACCGATAGGCATTCAATTGTTGAACAACAAAACCAAAAAAATCCATATTTACATGGTAATGCCTACGAAGGTATGTACATTATTTACAATTTTTCAAGCAATTTCAATTTTTTAAAGAAAAAGTTGTTGGGTTATCATTTCCTGCAGCTAGAATTTGCATGGAGGGGTCCTTGCATACCTACTTGTAGAAAGATTCTTTGGTAAGCGGTTGATGATAGAGGCGCACTCGATGCCCGCTTACCTTAAAGGAATGGCTAGATCATTCTATGGTAGTCAAGGTAAGCATATCATCGTTATGCACTTCTTGAATATCATAAGGGCCAAGCCATCTTGTTTGCAACTTTGCCTAGGAAGTCTTGGACCCTGGAATCATACAGAAGTGCCCAGTCTCCTTTTTAAAATGTTTTCTTCTTGACAAGGTTGTGATGCCATTTTTCCCTTTGCTGTTGTATTATCGCAGTTCGTTGCAAAGCAAGCAATCGAGCTTCATCTAGTTTGTTAATCTGTTGAAGATGCTTGGTTTGAGATTCTTTTAAATCCATACCCACTTCCTGGGCTGTTCTTAGAGTCTTTATTTCAAATTCGATTGAAACAATTGGTTCTTTACCAAACACAAGCTGGCAGGGAGAATATCCAATAGTATTCCTCCAAGTCGTATGATAGGCCCATAAGGCCTCTGCCATTCTAACAGTCCAATCTCATTGGTGCATTGAGACTGTTTTAGTCAGAATTGTTTCTATAACCTTGTTGGTGCTTTCTACCTGCATGTTCGCTTGTAGGTGATACAGAGAAGTGATCTTGTGCATGATATGATGGTTTCTGAGGGTGGTAGTAATCTTGTTACCTGTGAATTGCTTTCCCCCATCTGTGACCACTTCTCGCGGTAATCCATACCACACAAATAGCCCTAAAAGGAAGTTAATCACTACTTCCTCTATGTCTCTTGTTAAATCTACTATTTCCAGCCATTTTGTCACATAATTTGTGGCTACCAGTATGTAGGCCTTCTGATTGGAAGGCAAATGGAATCGACCTACGAAGTCTAATGCCTAATGCTCAAAGGGTTCTATGACAAATTGTGGCCACAGAGGCATTTCATCAGATTGACCAGGCCGACCCATCCTTTGGCAACTGTCACAAGCCTGGGCATATTTTTTAGCATCCTTAAAAATAGTGGGCCAATAATAGCCCATTTGTAATACCTTATGTCCTATTCTTCAATCTACGAAATGTCCCCCACAAGGTTCGTTATGGCAAGCCTTCAAGATTTCATGGATCTCATCCTCGCAAATACATCTATGTATGCACATGTCAAACCCCGTATGAAAAAGATATCCACCTATCCAAGAGAACTGGCTGCTACGCTAAACAATCAATTTTCTTTCCCTTGTTGTTAAATGTTTGGGTAGCTTCCCTACTGCCAGATAATTTGCCACATCTACGTACCATGGTGTCTTAACCGTCATAGCAAATAGGTGCTCATCTGGGAATTTGTCATCTATTGCCAGTGGATCATTAACCTTCAGAATTCGAGATAGATAATCAACAACAAGATTCTCCTTTCCTTGACGATATTTAATGGTAATGTCGAACTCCTACAAAAGCAATAACCATCGTGTTACTCGACTATTTGTGATAGGTTTATTAGCTAGATACCTAATGGCGGAGTGATCAATGTAGACAAAGACTTGGTAGCTAGTTATATAGTGTCTATGTTTATTTATTGCATAAATAACTGCTAAGATTTCTTTTTTAGTCACTGTATAATTGAATTCCGCAGGGGTGATATTTTTGCTAATGTAATATATAGCATAAGGTTTCTTGTCCTCCTCCTAGCCGAGGACATCACCTATGGCTACATCTGATGTGTCCGTGGAAATATGAAATGGTAGCTCCAAGTTTGGTCCACATAATACTAGTGCTATTGAGACTAGTTTCTTTAATCCTACAAAAGCTATGTCACACTTGTCAGACCAACTAAAATCAATATTTCTAGTTAGAGCGTATAAGGGTGCCACAATCTATGAAAAATCTTGATAAATCAGCGATAATAACCTGTATACCCTAGGAAACTGCGTACCTCTATTTGGGTGCAGGGGGTAGGTAGTAAAAGAATTACCTATATTTTTGCTGGGTCTACCTGTATTCCTATTGCAGAGATGTAATGCCCTAGGATCATGCCCTCAGTCATCATCATGTGACACTTGAAATTGCTTAAACATAACCTGGTAGCGATGTATTATTCTAAGACTTTTTCTAGCGTATGTAATGCTTGATCAAAATCATCCCCATATGGAGTAAAATCATCGATATATACCTGTATTCCTTCATTTATTAGATTAGAAAAGATGCTTAGTATAGCTCTTTGATACATGGCCGGGGCATTGTACAAGCCAAATGGTAATACTCTGTATGCGAATGTGCTCCAGGGACAGGCGAAGGTCATTTTGTCTTGGTCTTTAGGGGAAACCTGAATTTGATTGTACCCACTGAAGCCGTCTAGAAATGAGAAGAACTGATTCCCTGCCAAAATATTGAGGACCTAATCAATGAATGGGAGGGGAAAATGGTCTTTCTGTGTTGCCTTATTTAGCTCTCGATAGTCTACACAAATACAACATTTTCCTTTTTTCTTGGGGACAACCACCAAAGGGGAGAACCATTTACTGTCTGAGATAGGATAAATAAAGTTTACATCCAGTAGCTTCTATAATTCCTCTTTCACGATATCCTTGAGGTGAGGGTTCAAACTTCGTTGAGGCTGTCGGATGGGTCGTGCATCCTTCTCTCTATAAATTTGGTGTGTACATAATTGCAAATCTATCCCTTTAATATAAGGATAATCCCAGGAAAAAGCCACTTTATGTTTCTGAAATACTTGGATAAGATTTTTCTGTTGTTCCCTCCCTAGATTATCATTGATATTTAGTAATTTTCCTAGTTCAATCTCAACTGATTTTCTATTCTGAACATCAGTTGTCTAAATATGTTGGTCGTCTGTGTCCTTCGGGGGATCTTCTATGGCTTCATTATCAAGAATTAATTTCAGCATCTAACACTCCACATTGGTTGGCTGATTTATAAAACTATTGATAACATAATCTTCAGTTTGATTTTTAAATTCTAGCGCATCTGCTATTGTGAGTGGTGAACGGATGCTCTCTTCCAGGTACGTTGGTGGCTGCTTACATATTTTTACAATGGGTAAACTTGGCCTGACAGGAGGGTATAACACCAGATTTTTTACGGCATCTCTCTTTGTGATAGTCATGCTTCCTTCTCGGTAGCCAATATATGCATTAGTTGTTGCCAACCAAGGTTGTCCCAGAATCAAAGGATGCCCATCCCACCTACTCCTTGGGTTTATAACCAGGAAGTCTACTGGATATTCCCATGAGTCAATAGAAACTGTAATATCTTGTAAAGTCCCTTTTGGTCTTACCACTGATCGATCAACAAGCTTTAATAAAGTGGTGGTTGGTTTTAAGGCTATAATACCAAGTGCTTGACAAGTTTTTGTTGTTACTATGTTAATGGTAGCTCTTAGATCAACTAGGGTGTTTGGAAAAGAGCGGCCATATATTCGAACTATTAATATGGGATTTCGAGGGTCTTCATATTTTATAGGAGTTTCCTCTCCCAAGAGTAAATCAGATAAGGTTCCTACGACATGAATAGTGGGTGAGGTTTTTACCTTCCTTACAAGCCTTTTTACACATAATTCTTTGATGGTTTTGGCATAGATGGGAATGTCTTAAATAGCCTGGAGGAGGGGAATATTAGTACACAAATTTTTTAGTTCCCCTACAAGATCAAAATTACGATAAGTGATCGGTTTAGGTATCACTAGCCTCTTGGGGAACGGAGGGGAAGTGACCATAAGTTTTTCAGGGTCATCATGTTGATTTGTTTCTTCCCCTTGCTCTGATTCAATATTATTACAAGTGGTGGAACATGTATAGATGATGGAATATGTATAGGTGGAGTTATAATTTCAATTGAAGGGTGGTCCCTATTTTCATTAAGGGTTATGACCTGACCTGACCTCAATCTCAGCTCATTACATTCTTTCTACTCAATCTCATATTCTAGATTTTCAATAACCTGTACCAACTAGACTGGCCTATTATTAGGATTTGGGTTTCGCTAAGCTGGTAACTCTGGCTGTAGAAGAGGTTGAGAATTTTGCTGTAATGTATAAGGAGCTAACAATAGGGTCTGAGGCTAGGGGCCTATTCCCGTAGGTATATTGGCTATTCCTAGAGGTCACTGCAAGTTCGTAGACCAATTCAGGTGGAGGCAGGCCACTGGGATTGATAGGGGTTGCCTTGACAAACAAGAGTAAAAGGAGAATTCGGTCAGCCATTTCCCGGAAAATATTATGCTGGCTAGGATGTCATAGGGAATGGTGGAGTTTGCTAGTTTGGGTAGGGTCATTGGCCTTGCTAGGTTGCCCCAAGGTTCTATTGTTGGTTAAACAATGATGAACGAAAAAATTGGGATGCGTCTTGCAACATACGTGTAGGTTTGTCTTATCATTGTTGATGCTGGTTCATCAAATATACCAGTTTTGTTTCCTCATCTATTTCTTTGAATACT
The DNA here is from genome assembly GCA_000404065.3 of Pinus taeda. Lineage (NCBI taxonomy): Eukaryota > Viridiplantae > Streptophyta > Pinopsida > Pinales > Pinaceae > Pinus > Pinus taeda. The sequence goes on from APFE030981007.1 coordinate 254,554, forward strand.
GCTTTTAGCCGGGGTAATGATGGACCTTATTCAGTATCATGATCTTTAGTACAAATGGCACATGTCTGAACCATGTCTAACGGGAATTCCCGTTGGCTGTGCTTCTTTCAACAACGTGGCCAAAAGATTGCCAAATTTTGTTCTGCTAAATATTTTTTTTGTTTGGCTTGTAGAACGTCTAGCTGTGTTGTAAGAGTGCCCAAGATATTCATCTTAAAATCTTCCACGAGGTTTCCAATCTCCATCCACATTATACCTCCACTATGTGGTCTACTTTCTCTACTCATTAGATCTCAGCTAGCTGCTCCTGTACGCGCACTTCCTCGCGAATACCTGATACACAAACAAATAATTTCATCATACTCTTCCTAAGAAATATCCCCTTTTCCCATTAAGTTTAGAGTTTCTATTAAATCTCGGCTAGCTTCTCTTGTACGTGTGCTTCCTCGTGAACACCTGATACATAAACAAATAATTTCATCATACTCTTCTTGAGAAATATCCCCTTTTCCCATTAAGTTTAGAGTTTCTATCCATTTTTCTTTCATTCCTTTAATCAATTTAGCTCTTAGGACTTCTTTTGGTAGGGTAGTGTGTGGAGATCTCTACAAATTATAATTAAATAATTCTACATATTCTTCTAGTGTTTCGTTATCTTTTCCAATCATCTTGAAAATCTCATCTTTCAGTTCCCTAGTTTTACAAAAGTACTGATATATTTTAAGGAAGGAGGTTTTCATCTCATCCCAAGAATTGATGGTTCTCCCACCTAGACCCATAAACCATCTTAAATATACCCCTTTCAAAGTGGAAGGGAATAATTTTAGTTTTTGGGGGTCAGTGGTATAGTCTTACCCTCTACAAAGGACATCAAACTCAAACAGGAAAGCATCAGGATCCTCTGTGATCATCCCATGAAAGGTTGGGATGTTCTACAGAGGAACAACCTTCATAGGGGCATTGGCCACCTGGTCAACTATGGGGTATTCTAATGTCGAGGTTTCACCTTGGGTGGTTGTTCTACCATTTGATCAAAGATATGCCAATAGTCTTCAGGGATTTCAAGGGGTGCTTCTGTAATAAACAAAGAGTTATCAACTTGAGCTGGTTTTACAACACTCCTTAGGTTTGGATTCTCAGGAGATCCTTGTTCGGACAATTGTGGTTATGCTTCAACAACCTCACTAGTTTCTCCTTTTCCTTCTTCTAAATTACAAGATTTTCCCTCTTACAGAGGAACAAAGGGTAGCCGTATTGTAGCTTGAAAACTCTATTCTAATCCTCCTATTTGGCTTTGAATCTTAGCATGAGTGATAGATGGTGGGCCTGTTGCTTGAGGGATGGTAGTATAACTTTTTCCAGGTATAGCCTGGAATCCTACTGATGCTTGAGACTCTATTCTTCTTATAATTTAGCCTATAAAGGTTGTTCTCCCAAGGTTCACTGATCCTTTGGGTTTTGTGGGTTTTTGTAGAGGATTTTGTTCTTTTTCTATATTTTTTTTCCTAGTCATTCATAAAACAAATTCCTATTTAAACTCTAAAATTTTTCTATAAAGTGGGAAGGTAAGCAAGCACTTTACTTGCTGGGTATGCAGGTTCTTACTTTCCGTTTTTAAAACCCAATTCTCTTACATCAAAGGGGTATAATTAATCACTTTGAAAACTCTCCCTTGCAATGATGCCAAAATGTTGGCTCACTAAGATGTTCTTTTTACAAGCAATCTAAATCCTTACGTTAGTTATCAACCCAAGGTAAGTCTTTCTATTTCAAGAGTGTCAACACAGTATGTGCAGTGAAGTTAGAGGTTATCTAATGATGAATCGTTGCAATCATTAAAGTTAAATTATTCAATCCAATCCACACAACTCTGCAAAAAAACTATCTATGAAAGGAATGCTCACAACACCCGATGTAATTCTATACAACTTGTTTTGAAACCAATTGGAATTTGAATGCAAATAAGAATTGCATGGAGAGTTACTCAAATAAGCTTGAGACTAATCACACTTTAACCAAGTAAAGCAACTCTGATTATCGAATGAGACTAACACTTAAATCGTTCTGCATCATTAAATAGAAACAACAATTGGAAACTGAACAACAACAGCTATAAAATATTCCTAATGATAAACATTTTATATTGCAATCCATAGAGATTACTCGGTCTTGTCTCTTAATATCTATGATAACATTGATTTGACCCAAACAACAATCAGCCATACATTCACTCATTCTAATCAAATCACTTTCTTAAGTCTATCTCACAATTTCAATATAAAGCTAAGTGAACAGAAGTATAGATCAATGTCACCAATCTTCAAGATAAGCAAAAGAACTAAACATTAAATCAAACGCAAGGATTGAATGTAAACTATAACACAAAGGAGTAGTATAACTTCTTGTGACTGGGCCCAGAGTCACCAGAAGCCTCTGCTTAATAAAAACTCAGAACACGAAATTGTATCAAGCGCAACCTTCTTTCATTAACTTCAAAGTAATAGCTGACAAAGTCACTGAATCAATAATGTTTTTACTTCAAAGAGAATAATTACATCTCAAAAGTCTGAACTGTCATCTAGTTGCCTTTCAGCCTTATATAACATAAAAGGGAAACTTTGATAACAATGAATCCTAGGATCAGGAGATCTTGAGGATTTCACAATATAAAATATGATTATATGATAAAACCAAAGTACTCGAACTGATCTTCCGCTTCCTTGTCTACCCTAGATGCTGTGGCTTTTCCCTTTATGGCCTCGTGTTGTCCTTCCAACTGAACAACTTTTTCCCAATCGCATCTCTGCATACAAGGATAGAAAAGAATAAGTTTTTTGTACTAAATTCCCCTATTCTATCACCAACTAGTTTCTTCCAACTTTGACTGATCTTTTCCTCATTTTATTCTATAAACAAAGATAATATTATAAGGATGAACGATAAATGAAGCATTAAGTGAAGAGATATCATACCTTTTTCTCATTCCAACAATTTCTATAATGTGTTATTTGATGTTATATGACTTGCCATATCAAATTCTTGTATATGTGGTTAATGTATGAGTCACTTGAATGTTTAATTCTCATTTGCACTTTTTTTTTAAGGATTATCTTATGAACGTTTGATTAATATCACAATGCAAATTATTTATTTTGGTTTTTCACCACTGTTCACATTTACTGGCTTATCTTGTTGGAATATTTGAACTGTGAACATTTTCCTTCTTCAACGGTTGATTCCATGGTGGTTTTCTTGCATGACAACACAACCACTATTTTTCAATTATTAATCCATTCATGCTAGTTATTTATATGTATTTCATTTCTTAAATTTGGTCCCAGTAGTTACATCTGAATCTAGTAGGGTTGACGGGACCTGACCCCATCGGGTTCTATCCATACCTTTCCTGGAAATAATGCACTTACGTTTAGAAGCGGGACTATTCTCAGAATGAGCCCCTCACTCAAGTATGAACTAACCCACTCCCAATTTAGTTATTTTATTTGCAAAAACACATTTCTAGTTTATGCTATATGTTAGGGTCCTATAATTTTTATAGGGTCACATGATTATAAGTGATGATTATTATATTTGAAATGTTGTAAATAATATTCATCCTCAAAATTATTTCCAAGAAGGGTTCAAAAAGATAAAATGTGGTTAATTTTACATGAAATCCTAATATTTGAGTTCATTATGTCTCTATCCAAAGTTCGGAGGCATTATGTATTATAACCAAAGTTTTCCGCTCATGTCATAGGGTCAAAAACGAAAAAAGGATTTTTTCGCTTGTGGTTAAGTCTCACACACCATCTAGATGCCTGATCATCACTCTATTAGATCAATGGTCAATAGGGTCTTTCACCCCCCTGCCATCCTATATTTATTGACCGGGGGGGGAGGGGTCGGAGACGCTGTTCTCCTCCTCGCTGGACCCACTCTACATGTCATCACCTCGAAATTCCGGACCTCCCCCTTCACAACCTGCTTACCACTTTGACCCCCCCTGAAAACCTCCAACCTCCTCACATTTTCTCATCATAATCCATGCTCCTGGTTACATTACCCTCCACTTCTACTCCACCTTCACTCCCTTACTGCCACATATCTCCTTCACGCCAATTTCCACCCATCATGTCCCTCTTCATCCTACACTCCTATTCTTCCACCTAATCATATTTCCTCCAACAATGTATCTCCATATTATCCCCCACCTCCATTTCACCTCCCGCCTCCACGTCATATGTCTGTTTCATGTCCAAGTAAAACTATGCTTTTTCCCTATACAACACAGTAGTTTCAAACATGTTTTACAAAAAACAGAGAACATATTTTGAAATACTAGAAGATTTTTTTGCTTCTAACATCATATTGTACCAAAATATCTGTAAATTTTCTAATATATGTTATGGTTTGGGAGATACTAATGATTCTTTGAAGGCATGTTTTCCAGAAATTTCCTGTTTCAGGCACCTTTTTGCAGAGAATATTGTGGATAATCAGAGATGAATCATGGGAAATTGGATGAGTTTTGGATTCCTAATATTCGAATATACAAAATCCTATCTCACTTTTCAAACATATATTAGGGATTGGGAGATTAGATCTCATCATTTTAGCTTATTTTTGCCGATTGCGCAATGTCCTGTTTTAGCCACCTTTTTGAAGAGCATATTTTGGATAATAAGAAATGAATTTCGGTAAACTAAAGGAGGTTTTTGTTCCTAAGCTTCTAATGTACAAAAACCTCTCTCTGTTCTTGAACATCTAGCTCGGATTGATATCTTCAAAGGTACTAGACGCTATTTTTCATAATTTTGGGGAAGAAAAAGCTCAAAGACAGTTAGTGACTTGGAGGCCACCTCATCAAATAAGAGTTGGTATCAAATTCAAATGGCTCTTCTTTGTCACCAGAAATCCACAAAGATAGTGCCAATTAGATCCATTAGCTTTTAATGTCATATATTTTAGTTCTATTTGTGTAAGACAATTGGAGATATTTGTAAACAAATCTTGATATTTTTTCAAGATATTAGTTTAGAATATGTATAAATACTTCATAGTTTGAAGTAATATATGTTGATTGTTGAATATAATTTCTTTTGGGAATTGTAATTTTTCTAGTTGCTGAAAGCATCAATAATACAAGGACATTCTTCACAGGATTCATGTGGTGTACGAATTGGTTATGTTTTTCTCCTATTTATGTGTTTAATCATTGTCTTCTTTCTTTGTCATCTCTAAAAAGATTAATTACATAACATAAACTGTGATGAATATGATATGTTATACATAACACCCTATTATGGCTATTAGTAATTTATATGTTTTCTACTGAAGTCAAATTAAGGAATTCTTCATTGCTCCTTAGTTTCTACTGAATCTTACATTTCTTTTGTTTTATAATCCATTTAAAATTATGAAAGATCCAACTAGTGAAACCTAGCTTTCCCTGTGAAACTCCTTCAAAATTTGATGCAGATCTAGTTAGTCTTTAGACTCGATAACCTAATGGAATTATAACAATTTAATCAACCAAGAAATCCAATCAAAACAATCAGTATAATAAAATTCACATCAAACATAGCTACATTTTACAAAGAGATCCCTCTCTGAAGCTGGAAAGGCTATATCCCACTCTAAAGTGGTTTTGATGTTGTCCTATGTGTTTACTCTCTCAACTTCAAAAATATAGAATGACAACACTATAAATACCCAAGTAGATGTAAAGATTGGTTCTCTTCACAATTTTTGTTTTTGCATGTTTAATTGTTCCGTTTTCTTCCAAGAACTATTTCCCCTTCCTACATCTGGGCTTCTATAGTCCACCCATTTTTCTTTTACCTAAAATAGTATGAGAATAAATCGAGTGGATTAGTGTGACAATGTTCCTTCTTGTTACTTAGGGTTCTAAATAATTTTGTTTATCATTATCTTTATAATAACGAAAGGTTATCCTTTCTTTGATAATATCCTTTGAAATAAAGGGCGGAACCACTCCAGGTAAGACCCTTTCAATCCACTAGTCATTTACCTGTTTTACACAGAGGAGATATTTTAAAGAAAGTGGAAGTATATAACTATATATTAGGAATTTCCACACATTATCGTTAACACATTTTCCTTAACACAATTAAATGAAAAACTTCAACATTCCAATATTTCCATACCAAAAATATATAAAACACTTTAATTGAAGAAAAAGATAATCAATTTGAATCGTAGTGTACTTATCTACATACTAAAATTTATCAAGGAATTAACCAATATAGAAGAATCTTCCACTCAACCAGTGAGATTGGAAATTAAGTCCAAATCACCCCCCCTGAGCCTCTTCAATTTTTTCCATAGTTATATAAGAGACAATACTAGTTCTTGGACCTCAAGACTCTCCGTCCAACCCATAACTCTTTAGCTTCAGGGTTTCCACTAGTTCTAGACTAGCTCAAGAACACACTTGCTTCACCTTTTCATTGTTCTACTCAAGGTTTTTCTCTTTCCTCCTTATTGCCTCTGAATTTTATTCTCTCTTCTTCCTTCCTTGGTCTTTTCCCAAACTCAGATCCTTTCATCTCTATGGGAGGCGGATATAACTATCCCAACTACTTGGAAAAAATAAAGATTTTATTTTAAGGTCCTCTCCCATAATTCCATAATTGAGTATAACATTTATTTTCAAAGAAAATAAACACAAGCTTTAACTTCTACAGTCTTAGATTTTTTAATATTTGACTTACTAGAACTTACCAATTTTATGTTGTTATGCAAAACTTGCGATTGTAGACAAAGGTGAATTCCCTAGACCTAGTGGAATGGTCTAGAACAACATAAGGTAAAGATTATAGAGTTTTCCTTAGAGAAGTTAGAGAATGGGAAAGAGGCCTACCTCGAATTTGTAGCAAGCTTTCCTTCCTCCTTGTAAGATCCAATTATAACTCCAAGCGCTATAATTAGAACTCGCACACATGACTAAAACAAGCCAAGTTTCTATAAAAATCAAGTAGCATAGTCTAACATCTCTATTCAATGAATTAGTAATGAATTGAAATACACGAATGTAAACATAACACAACACATATAGGAAAATAATAAATATGAGAGAGTTTACAACCATAAATAGTAGTTGATCTTGTAGATGTCTCCCCAAGTTGACTTGTCCTTCCTTATCACAAAGCACACCTCAATATAAACCCTAAATAATAACGATGATGACTCCTTTAGATTCAAGGAAAAAACAGAAGGGCACAATCAATCTCCAAAATCCAACCTTGATGCTATGGATGGCAGTAAATGTATAGGAGAGATGGTATTTTTGGATTTACCATAATGAGCTTGAGAACCACTTATGATGGGAGGATGAGATAAAGGGATAACATGTGAAGTATCCAAGGTAGGATCATATAGGATTCAATCTTCTTATCCATGGTAAATGATTAAAATAACCCTTGGAATATTTTAGAAGAGGAAGCTTCAGAATTATTTTTAATTTTTTCAAATTTCTAGAAATAATGCACCTACTGAAGGGATAAACTAGTATTGACGAGCATTGGTCCAGAAGGGAGAAACCAACATTGAAAACATGAGGCTAAAGGGAAAGAGTGCACTCAGATTAATTTTGAGGAATTAATCCCAGAAACCCATACTTTTGGGTGAGGTCATGCTTAGGGGTATGTGAAATAATGATGAAAACATGTTCACCGATGTTGATTATGAAAAATAATTTAATGAGCTTTGTTCACATTGAACATGCCACACTAGAGTGCCTCTCATGCTAGGAATAATTAAATGAGAATCAAAATTTGAACACAAAGTTTTTCCTTAGTATGGGTGCACCATCTCTAATCACAATATATGTACAACATAATGATTTTCAATCAAGGGATGCCATACGAAGGAATTTAAGAACTCTTATGATGTGTTGCAGTATTTTTCTTAAGCCCTATGTGCCTTAAAGAGAAATGAATGAGATCCATGATGTTTGTATAGGCATAATTTAATAGAGGAACTCCTGAAGCACACGATTTGTCTGAGAATTAATTCTTTGCAATAACAATCAAGTGTCCTATAGAAATGTTGTGATAGACTTGCAACTTCTCTAAATCAAGAGACACCATTCTACTCTACTTCTCTGTGGAAATTAATTCATAATTTAGAACAACATGTGAAAACATGCATCATTAAATACATAGGTGCATAGATGTTTCTAGGGGAAATAAATTTCTAAAACCCCCTTAAGTTTTTTTTGCATTAATGAGTTAAATAGAGAAACTATTACAATTGCATTCTCTAGCTCTAAGCACCACCTGCAAAGGTAAAAAGTTTCTCCCTACTGATCGAGGACCTCTGGCCAATACCTGGCCAATTTCTACCTCCTCTAGTCTCTTGAGAGTACTTTGGAAAATACTGAGCCTATACTCTCTCTTTTTGAACTCATGTGCTTGCACTTTTTATTTTTTGCACTTGTGATGCCTACACTAGCTCCTATTTCCTTGTGCAATTATCAAGGTTTATCATCTAGTTGAATGAAACACATGTACACTCTATAATAATATAAAATTGATGATACATTTCCCTAGAATCTCCACCATAGCTGGGGAACTTGAATTCTCTGCATGCACTAACTATTTTGGGTTGATTGATCAGATGAATGGATGATCACTGAACTAGACTGTTGTCCCACTGCACAACTGACTTTCCACTAGTCCTATCATTAGTTAGAACTAGTTTATTTGAAAAAAACATGAAATAACTAACCTTGATTGCTACAAATTAGAAATCATACATGCTTAACTGAACTATAATCCCTCTAACTCGAATTCACTGAGTAACCTGAGTGACACAATCCATGTCACGCAAGTTAACTACATCCAAGTTATCTTCTCATGTGGAAATTCAAATTTTGTCAATTTTACCAAGGCAAAATCGAATTGATACTTTCTTGTTGCATTTCTCAACTCTCCCTCTAACCAAGAAAGGGATTAACGACCACCCCTATCCTGCACCTATGGAATCAAACTTACCTCTTGACAATGCCTTTGTCAAAATGTCAGAATCTTGTTCCTTTGTCAGAATGTATTGTAGCAACATTATAGACCTCTGCATACAACCCCGTAAATGATGATACCAGATATCTATATGCTTGAATCAGTCATGAAATACCAGAATCTCAAATAGATTAATGTAACTCTAATTATTACAATAGATCATTGCTGGATCCATCATTTGGCCAAACAGTCCCACAAGTATTTTTCTCATACAGATTAACGCACATACTACTTGAACTGAAACCATGTATTATGCTTTTTCCGAGTTGAGTGCCACAAATATTTGCTTCCTGTTGGACCAGGAAACCACTATGGACCCAATAGTGAAAATTCCATCAAATGCACTCTTTTGGTCAGAAGGAATCCCTGCCCAATTTGCATATGTGAAACCACACATATTCACTCTCTCTGTCTGCCTATACCATATTCCATACTGGGTAGTGCCTTTGAGGTACCATAAAAGATTATTTGCTACCTTCTAAAACAATTTGGTCAGCCTAACCATCACTTGCATCAGCTGGTTGAATGCATAACACATATTTGTTCGCGTGTTCACAAGATACATTAGTGAACCCACTAACTACTAGTAGATGGTAGCATCCACCTCGTCACCTGAAGTGACAGTCTCCTTCCTCGAGTTGATTGCTAGAGGTGTCTCCATGGACTTACAAATCTCTTTGCAAAACCATTTTAGTATCTAATTGGCATACTTCCCTTGAGACACAAATAATTCCCCATCACCTTGTCATACTTCCATCCCAAGGAAGTAGTGTATGAGACCCATGTATTTCATCTCAAATTCCCTTACAATGTCCTCATTGCTAGAGTTGATCAATTACTTATCACCTGTTAATAATAAATCATCAACGTATAAAACAATTATAATAATTTTACCTTCTACAAAAATATTATAGAGGTTTGCATCCACTTCACTTTTGGTGAAGCCCAAACTAGTGAGACAATTTTCGATCCTAGTGTACCAATCACAAGGTGCTTATTTGAGACTATACAATTCTCACTTGAGTCTACACACATGATACTCCCGATCAAATGTCTCAAAATATTTTTGTTTCTTGATGTACACCTCTTCCTAAATAAACCCATTGAGGAATACTTTTTTACATCCATCTGGTGGATATTCCACCCCATCTATGCAACCAGTGCAAGAATTGATCTAATGGATGAATACATTGCTACAGGACCAAAGGTTTCTTCATAGTCAATTCCCTCAACTTGAGAGAATCCTTTGGCCACAAATCTATCCTTGTACTTCTATATGCTTCCATTTGTTGCATGCTTAACCTTGAAGATCTATCTTGAATCCACAAATAATTTATTTGTTGGTTTCAGGACCACTTCCCAAACACTATTCTTCATGATGGATTCATATTCTTCCACCATTGCATTAATCCAAATAGGTTTCTCTACCAATTCCTCAAAAGAGGATGGCTTGGTCTCTACAAACTCAAGCATTACAACCATGTAGCCAATGTAACTCTGAGGTGATTTCCTCTTCCTGCACAAGTTTGAGGGAGTTCCCACATTCTCCCTCACATCATGCACCAATCTATCAGCTTCCCTAGTTCTTTTTCTCCCTTTTATGGATGCTTCTTCTTAAGTGGATGTCTCCACTCTTTGTTCCTCTATTTTTGGTTGCTCCATAACTTCTCAAGGCTCCTCCTTTGGAGCTAAAATCTCCTCTTCTAGTGGGATCTAAATATCAGCTAGTTGACTTCATATCACATATTTGGTTGTGTGTTCGCAAGATACATTAGCAAACCGACTAACTACTAGTAAATGTTAGCATTCACCTCCTCACCTGAAGTGGTAGTCTCCTTCCTGGAGTTGGTCACTAGAGGTGTCTCCATGGACTTACAACTCTCTATGAAAAACCTTTTCAGTATCTAATTGGCATACCTTCCTTGAGACACAAACAATTCCCCATCTCCTTATCATACTTCCATCCCAAGGAAGTAGTGTATGAGACCCATGTATTTCATCTAAAATTCCCTTGCAATGTCCTCATTGCTAGAGTTGATAAATTACTCATCACTTATTAATAATAAATCATCAACGTATACAACAATTATAATAAATTTACCTTCTAAAAAAATATTATAGAGGTTTGCATCCAATTCGCTTTTGGTGAAGCCTAAACGAGTGAGATAATTTTCGATCCTAGTGTACCAATCACGAGGTACTTATCTGAGACTATACAATTCTTACTTGAGTCTGCACACATGATACTCCTGATCAAATGTCTCAAAATATTTTGGTTTCTTGATGTACACCTCTTCTTAAATAAACCCATTGAGGAATATTTTTTTTACATCCATTTGGTTGATATTCCACTGCATCTATGCAACCAGTGCAAGAATTGATCTAATGGATGAATACATTGCTTTAGGAGCAAAGGTTTCTTCATAGTCAATTCCCTCAACTTGAGAGAATCCTTTGGCCACAAATTTATCCTTATAATTCTATATGCTTTCATCCATTACATGCTTAACCTTGAAGATCCATCTTGAACCCACAACTAATTTATTGGTTGGTTTCAGGACCACTTCCCAAGCACTATTCTTCATGATGGATTCATATTCTTCTGCCCTTACATTAACCCAAATGGGTTTCTCTACTAATTCCTCAAAATAGGATGGCTTGGTCTCTATAAACTCAGTAATTACAACAATGTAGCCAATGTAACACTGAGGTGATTTCCTTTTCCTGCACAAGTTTGAAGGATCTCCCACATTCTCCCTCGAATCCTGCACCAATCTTTTAGCTTCCCTGGTTCTTTTTCTCCCTTTTAAATATGCTTCTCCTTAAGTGGATGTCTCCACTCTTTGTTCCTCTATTTTTGGCTCCTCCATAACTTCTAGGCTCCTCCTTTGGAGATAAAAGCTCCTTTTCTAGTGGGATCTAAATATCATCTAGTTGACTGCATATCACATATTTGGTTGTGTGTTCACAAGATACATTAATGAACCCAATAACTACTAGTAAATGGTAGCATCCACCTCCTCACCTGAAGTGGCAGTCTCCTTCCTCGAGTTGGTTGCTACAGGTGTCTCCATGGACATAAAACTCTCTATGCAAAACCTTTTTAGTATCTAGTTGGCATACTTTCCTTGACACAAACAATTCCCCATCGCCTTGTCATACTTCCACCCCGAGGAAGTAGTGTATGAGATCCATGTATTTCATCTCAAATACCCTTGCAATGTCCTCATTGCTATAGTTGATCAATTTATCATCACCTGTTAATAATAAATCATCAACATATAAAACAATTATAATAATTTTACCTTATACAAAAATATTATAGAGGTTTGCATCCACTTCACTTTTGGTGAAGCCCAAACTAGTGAGACAATTGTCGATCCTAGTGTACCAATCACAAAGTGCTTATTTGAGACTATACAATTCTCACTTGAGACTGCACACATGATACTCCCGATCAAATGTCTCAAAATATTTTGGTTCCTTGTTGTACACCTCTTCCTAAATAAACCCATTGAGGGATATTTGTTTTACATCCATCTTGTGCATATTCCACCCCATCTATGCAACCAGTGCAAGAATTGATCTAATGGATGAATACATTGCTATAGGAGCAAAGGTTTCTTCATAGTCAATTCCCTCAACTTGAGAGAATCCTCTGGCCACAAATCTATCCTTGTACTTCTATATGATTCCATCCATTGTGTGCTTAACCGTGAAGATCCATATTGAACCCACAACTAATTTATTTGTTGGTTTCAGGACCACTTCTGTTGGCCAGATAAATCGTTCTTGCGGATAAGACCGATCTCCCTAATATCGAATGATATCTAGCAACAAGCAGCACAAACAAATCTACTTTTATCTAAACATGTTTCAATTCATAAATGAAAACTAAGAGGTGTAATAGACCCTACCTCGGTCCAATGCTTCTTTGTGGCAGCTTTGTTTCAACAGCTTCAAGCAATTCGCTTTTAATAACCTGCATACACAAACAAACACACATCAAAGAACACCTGCATAGATACTATAATAAAACATGTTCATTATGAAGATCAAGGAGCTCATAAAATAAACAATTAGAGACAGTTCATTGAGAAAAACAAACTTGATTATATTAACTTTATGAATAAAAGAACCTTACAACCTTTGCATTGATGTTGCACAAGCTCTTTCCAGGGTCCATCAGGAATCTCCTCTACTTTGACAAGCCTCACTCACTTCCCAAATGAAATGAAAGGTATGTGATCTCTCCTCTCAGAAGCTAAAAAAGGAAGTCTAATTTCCAGCAGCATTTACCCTCAAGAATCTTCAGCTTTCAACCTCTCCTACAACCAGACCAATGCCTGAATTTATAGTGCAAATGGAGGAAGTTGTAGGTCCACCATTGAAGGGATAAGTGTTGGCATTATGTTTCTGGTATGGTTATATGTTATAGATGTTGTACTTGATGGCAACACCCATGGCATGGCTCTCAATATGATGAGAATTAAAAAAAAAAAAAGTTTATTTCATGTGG